>JAYMTE010000054.1:0-27811 GCA_036897545.1 Pelargonium fulgidum
AAAAAAAAAAAAAAAAAAATCCTTCTTCTGAGGTTGTGGATAGCTCAGCTCAACCAGACACACCATCATGCTCTGATACACTACTCTCATACCTCTTTTTCGCTTCTTCTTCTTCTTCTTCCTCCTCCAATCTCAATCTCCATGGCTTTGGCCTTCTTCTCTCCTTCCGCTACCCTCCAATTTCACTCCTTTACCAATACCCTTTTCGCCTCCAAGCCTCCTCTCCTCTCTCTCGTCCCCCCAAAGCATCTCTTTCTCCTCCCTCCGCTGAAGGTCTCCTCCGCCGACAATGGAGGAGCTGGGGTTGCAGCCACCGTAGTCGATGAGCCCGCGGTGGAGGAACCCAAAGTGGCCGTGCCGGAGAACTCTAATGGGGCTGCTGCGGCGCCGGAAGTGGAGGTGGTGGTGACCAAATTTCAAGACCCCAAGTGGGTGGGTGGGACCTGGGATTTGAAGCAGTTTCAGAAAGATGGGAAGACCAATTGGGATGCTGTTATTGATGCTGGTAATTTTGCCATCTAGGTTTGCTTTAGTTTCCTGAGAAAATGTAGAAAAATGGAAATGCTCAAAATTTTGAATCTGTGAGTAATTTAGGTATTGGAGCATTTAGTGATGGAGAGCTTTTTGCATGTTAATTCTTAAAGACTGTAGTTATGTGATTTACTATATTGTGTTCTTTGTGTGGAGGATCAAGCTAACTTTGGATTATTGAGGTTTAGTTTTTTTTTCTGTGGACTGCCAAGATGGAACAGTCTCAGCTGACCATAAGAATTGCATGAAGATTCTTATGAGAATGGTCTAGTTTTGTTTGTCTTTGAATGAGGGTTTAGGATAAGAATAGTAATTGGGAAAGTTGTATCAGTTTTGTTAAGAGCTCAAGTACTATGGGTTGTGGAAAGCTTGGAAATGTAGTGGGTTGTGGAAAGCTTGGAAATGTAGTGGGTTGAAGCTCTTAATAATGGTGGCTGAAGTCACTAATTGCCACTAGCATATATATTCAACAGTACATATGAAAGTATTGTACTAGAATCAGAAAGTGTATATTGAAGTGTAGTTTCATATTTTGCTTTATACCGCTGCGCTGATAAGAAAAACATACTTTTTCAACATTGCATATGAACATATTGTGCTAGAATTAGAAAGTGTACATTGAAGTGTAATTTCTTATTTTCTTTATACTGCTGTTTTCATCATTGTGTAAGTGTTTTTGAAACACAATTTATTTGAGGGAAGAGAAAAGAGATTGAGGTGAAGGAGAGATTTGTTTCAAATATAAGGATATACCTATTGTCTTGTTCTGATTCCTGGTACTTAATTTCTGATTTACATTTTTTATTTCAGAGGCTAGGAGGAGAAAATGGCTAGAGCTAAACCCAGAAACCTCCAGTAACGACGATCTAGTAGTTTTTGACACCTCTATTATTCCTTGGTGGGTGTGGGTGAAAAGGTTCCATCTACCAGAAGCTGAACTACTAAATGGTTTGTTCAAACCAGTCTATTGAAATTGAAATGCTTATCAGCAAACAATCCTACAGGTTTATGCTGACTCCACATCTTCTGTTTGATGCAGGCCGCGCTGCTATGGTAGGCTTCTTTATGGCTTACCTGGTGGATAGCCTGACCGGCGTAGGTCTCGTTGACCAAATGGGCAACTTTTTCTGTAAGACTCTGTTGTTTGTAGCTGTATCAGGAGTACTTCTAATCCGCAAGAATGAGGACTTGGACAACCTGAAGAAACTGCTGGAGGAGACGACCTATTATGACAAGCAATGGCAAGCAAGCTGGCAGGATGAGAGCTCGGATAAAAAGTAGTCAAACTGGATTTTGAATTTATCCCTTGCAACTGTTGATTGGCAGCATTTTGGAAGCCATGTTACCAAAATTTCGTAGTGTTAGTGAAGAGAGGGATCATCTGTTTCTCAATCTGAAAACATATTCAAGGTTCTGGTGAAGTCTAAAGTTTCAGTTGTTTTCAGATTTTTAGTAGCTGTTTCATCTAATTATGTAAGTTTTGTCAAGATTTCTTGTTGACAATACTCTGAATGAAAAAAGAAGATTCAGGTAGGTCTATTAAATTCCTTTGGCAAATTGCATGCTAGTTAGGTTTTCCTATTGAGGTTGTGAAAGTGCCTATTTTTTTATTTTCTTAACCACAGATTCACAAGAGCCATTGAAACAACAACCAATCCAAAAGAACCATAGATGAAAATAAGAAAATCTATGACAAAATATTTAGAAAATTTATAAACTTTCATTCGAGTTTTAAAGTCCCTAAGTTTGTGAAAAAGTTTATTTATAATAAAATTCAGATATATTGTTGCATTTGCTAATGGGAAAGAAATGTAATGAAAAATTATCAAAATGCACAACATAGAGCCTCTATTCTGCTTCACTAAACAGATAGCACTGCAGAAATTTAGCCTAAACTATCCTCTGAAAACAATTAATTTGATTCTCTCACGGCCTTTATGCCAAATAGTATGTAAAAAAATCTGTCGACACATTGCTAATGCTAATAGAAAATTCCATGGATCATGGAGAAATTAAGAACAACAAAGAAAAGAGAAGAAAAACAAGAGCATCTGCTTCATGCTTCCCAACCCCTCAAGAGAGTAGCACGAGCAACTCGGTTAACTCCCAGAGTAAAAGCACCCATACGGAGGTCACAGCCGTGAGTTTTGCACATCCCCTTAATGTCGCGGAAAGCTCTCATCATATACTTTTGAAGTTCACATGTCACTTTCTCTTCATCCCACATGAATCCTTGAATGTTCTGCACACAAAGATGTCTCCAACAGTATGAGCTCAAGAGACAAAATCCATAACATCACAGTGAATATGCATGGAAAGTACAAATCTAGTTATATTATATATGCAAGTGAAGAGGGTGATTCTTTGGTTCTTTCTTTTTACCTGAACCCATTCAAAGTAACTCACAGTTACACCTCCAGAATTTGCATAAATGTCAGGGAGGATCACGACTCCTTTCTTGGTTAATATCTGAACAAAGAGATAGATTCATTTTCAATAGATTCATTTTCAAGCTTGCTGATTTAGCTTATGATGATGTTGATATAACTATAGTTGTGTGTTTACCTCATCTGCCTCAGGGTCGGTTGGGTGATTGGCTCCTTCTACTATGAACTTGGCCTTCACATCAGCAGCATTTTCCCTAAACATGACAAAATGTTGTTCTCACGAATCCATATTAATGAGCAGACAAAAATACCAATGTGCAGGGGATAAGAACATGATGCTTACTTGTTCAGAACTCCGCCCAATGCGCAGGGGATAAGAACATCGCATTCGTCGACGAGTATATCGTTTGGATCCATAGCATCTCCACCTTGGAAATCACACAACTTTCCGCCATTCGCTTTGTGTTTCAGCAGATCTTCAATATCAATACCATTTGGGTTCCTAATTGCACCTGTGACGTCACTCACAGCAACTACCTTGCCCCCTCTATCATGGATAAATTTTGCTGCCCAGGAACCCACATTTCCAAATCCCTAAAAATGATGGTTTGATATATAGCAAAAGTTATTGTACGAGATATTGATTAATATTAATAGTATAATCATGTTTAGCCAAGAAAATTACTGAAGAAAGTACCTGGATAACGAACTTCAAATCTGAGACTGACTTGTTATGCTCCTCAAGTAGAGCCTCTGTTGCAAACACCACTCCGAGTCCAGTTGCAGCCTCTCTACCGAGTGATCCTCCAAGATCCTACAATGCCAAAAAAGGAAAAAGGCGATCTTCCTCTATCAAATACGTTCTTTACTCTAATTAAACTGACATTGACTTCTTTGTTTCATCTAATTTACTTACAATTGGCTTTCCTGTGACAACTGCCGGTGAATGTCCGTGAAACTTTGAGTACTCATCCAGAATCCATGCCATAGTCTGTCCCGTAAGATGAAGTTTAACTCAAACGTAAATACAAAATGCTTTCAAGTTTCAAAGATTTACCCTGATAATGAATGGGATATATATGTACCTGTGAGTTAGTGCCCATGTCTGGGGCCGGAACATCCCTGTGAATTCCAATGAGATCATGAATCTTCTGAGTAAAGACACGAGTAAGACGTTCTAACTCGCTGATGCTCAAGTCCATTGGATTGCATCCAATCCCACCCTTGGCTCCACCATATGGAATATTAGCTACAGCCGTCTTCCATGTCATTAGTTGAGCCAGAGCATTCACCTCATCTGGGTCAACCTTGCACCATAGTTTATAAACACCAAGAGTTAGGTAAATTCTCATTTGAAAGCAGTTCAGTTTTCACTATTGCAGACCGAACTAATGTGTAAACTATCAACTATACATGTATAGTGATCATCAATATGAGCTGTTAATGGATGCGAAAAAGAACACTACGTGGAAAAAAGAGAGAGTAGAATTCCACATGCTGCATCCGAATTCAACATGATGACTACAAGAGTATATTATATATACCAAATAAATAGCAAAGCATTAATTGTCAAGCAAGAAAACCATTAGACAATGTCAAATACAAACCACAAGAGCGATTAAAGTAACATCCTAGCTATAGGATCTCTTCTTTAAAAACATGCCATCTTGTCATCCAGAGGTATAGCTAAACTAAACCAGACATTCCCACCCAATAAATAAGCATCACAATGCCAAGTAGAGATAATAGATTCCGTTAAGCACACTGTCTGCAGAAACTCTTCCCGTTTTAACAAACACTAAACAAGAAAGCCAATAAGCATAACTAGTTCATGTTTCAAACAATTATCAATCCAGAATCACTTAAGACGACACACAGCCAATAATCACCTATCTTCCAAGTAAAGAAAGAACCAACATGTCACATAGCCCTCACACATCTAAACTCAACAAAGCCTTGAATCTGAGTAACTAGGATTATGCTAGTCTAAATATTGTGTAACCATTTACAGTAGCTTTATCTAAAGCCACTTCCCCTGTCCTAATTGAGGGTTTTATGTTTGTTTCTCACCGCTCCATCCCACAATTCTAATTTCATTTGCATTCTTGCTTGTAGTTAATTTCAGTATGTAACCTCGGCGTCTCTTGCTAATATTATTAGGCACATGTCAAGCCAAGTTGTTTAGCATTTACCAAGTGTAAAAGCAATTACTCAAAAGCAAAATATGTAAGCAGTCAAGAAAATTAAAAAAAGAAGAAGAAGAAGAAGAAGAAGACCAAATCACTACAAAATAGCACAATAATTATTCACCAAACCGTACAAAAATGTCTCTCCTCAGACCCCACAAAGGTAAGAGCCTCCTCCACTAGGTTGCCTTTTGTTTAATGATTCACCAAATCTTATATGCATAAATATCACCAAATCTAAGGTACCATCATAGAATTTATAATTAGTTCACTCATGACAAGCTACTAAGTTCTACCCTATCATTACTTTTTTCCTTAAACAACCCATACATTATTTGTGCTTAAGAGATCTAAGATCATATTTACTTCAGCAACCTACATTCTCGGACCCACCTAAGGCCTCCTCAAAAATTGAAAGATAAAAAGACCACTGAAACAAGAACCTTCCACAATCATGAACAAAAGAACCATGGCATTCCAAAAAAAATCACTCAAGGGCACACACAGGGGTAAAAAAAATAAATAAATAAAAAAAATAAAAATCAACCTTTGACAGCATGTACATGTTGGGTTGATCTATTTGAGATAGACCCACCCACCAATTCATTTGACTCAGAAAAGGCCTTGGCATGACACAAATATAGAAGTCATAAAAAAAAAAAACAAATTTTAATGGAGACAAAATGACAAAGAAACTCCAAAAAAGTCAGGGTATGGATGTAGATTTCAGAACAAAACAACCCATGAAGGTCACATGCAGGAAGTAGTGATAACCAGCCACCTTCCCTTGAACATGCATTTACTCAAACACATAGAGTGCACAACAAAGGCATCAAATCAACAAACTTCATAAAACCCAAATCGCTTCAGATTTAAACCATTCAACACAACAACAAACCACAAACATGCACAAATCGAAATCTGAATATACCTCAGGATGGTATCGAATCCCTCCTTTCATGGGTCCACGAGCATTGTCATGCTGAATTCGAAATCCAACATATGAGGCCAGACTTCCATCATCTTTAGGAATCGTACACTCAACCTGCAAAAAACCATCTTTTTAAAAACCCCAAAACAACTAAAGATCATCAAAATGAAAGAGAAAAAGGGTCAGTAAGTACTTTGATTTCTCTCAAGGGGATGAGGAGGCTCTTTTCAAGTTTTGAGTCCAACCCAAGAATGCGAGCTGCATGACGGAAGTTGCGGTTGGTAGCAGCAAGAGCATTCATGGTGGCTGTGAAAATTAACAATGGACCTCAATAAAAACAGAGGTGGTTTGTGGGTGTGGGTGTGGCTGTGGAGAAGAAGGTTAAAAAAAGGATCTTTATATATGGGTTTGTGAAATTGCAGATACACGCACAGTGAACAAAGAGAGGTTTTATGGGTTCATGGAAAGTTATTGAATTCAGGCATAAATGGAAATATAAAATGAATAAATAAATGGAAATGTAATTAAATGTGAAGAAAACAGAGAAACAAACAGAGGTTTTGGGAGTTGCGTGCGGTGGCGGAGCAAAGAACAAGCGTCCCGGTACCTTCACAAAGTTGACCACTGTCTCTCCCTGTCTTCTCTATTCTCTTTTTGTGTGTATCTATATATTTTTTTATTTGTGAATAAATTAGAAATTCAGGCCCTTGGATTTATGAAAACAATATGTTTTTATTGGATTTTAAAATTGAAAATGTGATGATAAGATTAGTGAACTTGGTCAAGTTCAATTCATTTATAATTTTGTGATGGATTTGAACTATGCAGTGAAGAATTGGAAGGTTAGATGTTATTAATTGAATTTGAATTCATGCATATGGATAAAAATGTAATGAATTTAAATGTTTAAGGTCAATTTTTAATAAATAAATTTATTAAATGCAAGGTTTAAGATGATTCATGATGAGTCAGCAGATGTGGCGACTTGATTACGTTGTGAAGAAGATAAGAGTTATTAAAACGTGACTAATGCGTGGAACTTGAATAAGCTGGGTGCTGACGACTTAGGTAATTAGGATGCATGTTACCCAATATAACTAGTTTGTTCTGTCGAAAATGGGTGGCAAAGTTCAAAATGATTTTCATATGATTGGTCAGTTTCGAGTTGTTGGCAAAAAGTTTAATTTGTTTCTTTCTTCTTATTGTTGCGTTTGTTTTTCAGTTTCATTTTATGTTTAGATAATGAATTTTTAAATATGCGTCAATTTAAATAAGAGACAATGTTATCGTATATGACAAAAATATGTTCTAATTATTTGTAATAATGTAAAATGTGTGTGTAACAATAAGTTAGAAATTATTTGTATCCATTATCACTAATAAAGGAACCATGCATATGTGATAGTCAATTAACAATAAGATTAAAATTGATTTCAATATTAATTTGAAGCCTAAATGATGGTAAATAAAATGTAAAATTGCATAAATAATTTCAAAATTGAATTTAGAAAAAATAAAATAGTAGAGAAAATGTGAGGAGTGTTGGGAGAGACTGGATATTGTAAGAACCTAAGACGTGTACTTTTGAAAAGTTGCAGAAGCAGTTACAGTGACAGCAGATCCACAAAGAATCAACAACAATAAAGTGATGACGTGTTCTCTCTGCGGTTTCTCCTACTTTTCGATAACGTTTGTTTATGCTTGTCTGGTCCCTTACTTTGTGTTTGCATGTAAGCACGACACCTGCAAAACGCTTCGTAACGGTCAAAAAACACGCCTAAACTCTGGGCAAAACGATTGGGCTTGAGCCCAACACAATTTATGAAGCTAACAAATAAAAAATATATGGGCCCAACAATAGTTTTCATTTTAGACTTGTATTATGAGAATTTTGTCTTCATTTGTCACATATTATTATACTATTGACTAATGAATTAAAAAAATATAATAATTATTAAGGTTCAAGTGACCAAACCTTTTGGAGGTTTCTCCACATCATGGTCTTAATGTTTTTTGAAGACTCATTTAAGGTCCCAATACATTTTGAACCAGCATTGTGATGCTCTAAAAAAAAATTTAAGATTCTAACTGACATTTTCTTTGACTTTAGATTTTAGTTAGAGAGTAACCTTGTTTGACCCATTGAACTCCAATGTTATTTTTTTATAATTAAACTCATATTACTAGTTTATCCGATTTTGATGTGTTACTACGGTTTAGGGTGACACGTCATGTCATCTTCCAACTATTATAAATGAGACGATAGCGTTTCATTTTTCTTAGGAAACCACGCCTAAAATGACGTCATATTGGTGTTTCTGCCTCTAATTTTTTTTATTGAAACATTGTCATTCCATTTATCACAATTGGAGTACGACGTGTACTACTGACATGATCTAAAATCTTAACTAGCACATCAAAACATGTTACAACCAATAGCGTGAGTTTATTTAAAATGGAAGTCTAACGGCTCACATGCTAAACCTTAAATAGGGACCAAAAAAAATGTCAGATGACGCAGAACCATTTAACCCTAAAATTAATTTTAAATTGTGATCATTGCATAGGAGAATGTGAGTACCAATCAGGTTGAGATGTCATAGTTTTGGTCCATATTCCTTATGCTTGTAAGCTTCTATTCCAAGAGATTCTGGCCATGGCCAGAGCTCATAAAATCCAACCACTAAAAGAAGAAAGGGTCATAACTCATAAGAGTAAATTCATAATGTTGGTTTTGATTTCTTAGGTCAGAGAGTAAATCACAAAATAAATGGTATGTTATTGCACCAATTTCATTCTCCTTCTCTTTGCCATTTATATACAGATTTGATATCAATTCTATTGACTAAAAACAGAAATGAAAATATTGTATTTGCTTTTGTGTCATATTCTACTTGACTCAGATTGATTTGGCAGTGAAAGCAAATTAAAGCATCATTTGTAGCAGCTGTTTTGCTGTAGAAAAGAAAAATTGCAGCAAGTAACTTGTGAAGGTGGTGGTGTGATTGTGGGACATTGCTGGTGCTAGGCCATTTTCTTTCTTCTTCTCAATGACATCTGAGCAGACAAACATCAATCCTCAAGTTAAGTGTCTTTATATACATCTTACTGTTGAAACACTTGTTTTTTTTGGTACTTCTAGAACTTTCTCTTTTTGGCTCTTAGACCTGTAAAACAAGACTATGTGTAGTGTAACTTCTTCCGATGTTATAGTCAGATTTCTATAGTAAAAATATGTTTAATTTGTGTTTTTGTGCGTACCTTCTCCGCTCTATGAAGTCACCTCTATAGTGTGTCATGGTGGTGTGTTTTTATATTTGTGGGTTAGTTGCGCTTTAGATTTTGAACTGGTGTGAGGCGTGACTCTTTCTTTTGAGTTGGGGATCACTATCCCTAGTACTAACACTTATAAGACTCTTTTCCTGGGTACTTCGAGAACCTCTTTTCCTAAGTCTGCAAAACAAGACTTTTTATAGTGGGGAAGTCCCTCCAATGCTGTAGTCGAATTTCTATTTTAGTAATTTGCTTAGGTTTTTTGTGCGTACGCACCTTCTCCGCCATGTGATGCCCCCTTTATAGTATGTCTTGGCGGAGAACTTTTATCTTCTTGAATTTGTTGTGTCTTTGTTTCTGAACTGGTGCAAGACGTGACTCTTCCTCTTATGCTAGGGATTGCTCTCCCAAGTACCAACACCTACATCTACATCATTTTTTTTATTTAATTCGATAATTAGTTTAACTTTTTCGAGATTCAAACACTATTTTGTTCTCTCCCTTTATTTATCACAAGTTTAGGTAGGCAATGCTTTCAAACTTTTGCTCTCTGTCATTGTCATGAGCATTTGGTGATTGTTTGGTGGATGACACAAGAGAAAGAGAGTTGTTGATACATTACCACTAATTAATTCACATTAAGTATTAGTGGCATTCTGTGTTGTGTGTAACTAAATATTGAAAGGTTTGTGCCTTGGACTGTTTGATTCATTTGTCTGCAAAGTTTGAAACTTTCTTCACCATGTAACAATGTGTTCGGTTTCGATCCAACCAAGGAATTCATGCCTGTGTTTTTGTCTGTTCGGCCAAAAATTCACTTACAAATCTTTATTTCCATTTCTTGATTTTTATTCCTCACCAAGATGCCAAGAAAAAGAATGGCAAGTTTTCAGATCTGAGAGTTTAGGACTTGAAACTGAAATACATATATATTATATCTGCATGAAATTGTTGCTGACTTGGTTTCTGATGAGTTTCAGGTTCCATGCTACACAGAGAAGACAGTGTTGATTGCTGTGTATGTAGAGAAGCCAAAGAGCAGCAGAAGATTCTCATTAAATCATCATAATTTTCATGATCAACATGCCATTATCAAACAAGAGGTAGTTCATTACAAAAAGCATGGTGCTGGTTTTGACAGAAGAGCTGAGCTTCTTAGCTACTCGAGGCTGCTCCGGGAGTCTGCTACACCATCTGCATCCACTCCTTCACAGCCAAAGCCTAAGCCTATCTCTCCCAGCAACCATCAACCATTAACCAGGGTACTTCATCAACTCTTTTCTCACCTTCTCTCAACCATTTTCAGAATGTTTTTGTAGGTTTAGTCTGAGGGTCATTTAGGGCCCGTTTAGTTCTAGAAAACAGTTTTCGTTTTTATTTTTCTATTTTCAAGCTATTCTGAAAAACTGATCCAGTTTTTTCAGTTTCTTGTTTCCCAAATTGAAAACTGTGCAACTAGACAGGCTCAGATTCAATTTGCTTAGTGATTCTTGCATAAAAGACTGAAATTATGGTTATCTGCTGTCTGATAGACATTATCTGTAAAAGGGAAGCAAAAACATTCAAGAACTCCAAATTGTCTGAGCAACTGGAAAATCTTGATTCCCAGATTCCTCAGATCTTTTACAAGTAAAGAGGGAAGAAGAAAAAGAAAAAAACCCAATGGATTCTCAACTGATAAGATCAAATCAATTATGAAAAGTTTCGAGGTAAGAGTGTTTTTATTCGTTTTCAAAGTAGAATTTCAAGAACAAAATCTTGATTCAGAATCTAACTAAACAAATTCGTTCAGGTGCGAAAGAACTTGGGATTTATCTCCAATTTGTTGCCAAAACTACGAAAACGCAGGTAAATACTACATTCAGCTAGCTAGAATTTATACACATTCAGAACAGGTGTTGTTTGATTTGTAGCAATGACTTTCCATTGTTGAATAAGATTGTGATACAATTGTTATTCCCTGAGAATACAATATCAATCATCTTTCGTTTGAGCAAATATGTTTCACGTGTCTGAACAGCTTTCTCGCTAAATGAGAGAACTGGTTATAATAATCCTACATATCTGCAACATGTAGATTCAAAGATTTGAAGATCCTAAAGAGGTGATCACATAAACAGCTATTGGAACTCTAACAACATGATTTCTGCTACCTTGCAATATCATTTCCCCGAATGAGTAAGCATTGGTAGCCTCAGTTGCGTCTAGCATAAGCGTAATGTGCCTCGAAGCATTAGGACTAATCCTGAAAACCTGTGGCTCTACTGTGATGTTAACACCTAATGGTTCCTTCACTGTCACTTCATATGTCTCTCTTAGCTTGCCTACATTGGTTACTCTCCGGATCACCCTCCTCGACCCAACTAGATTGGAGACTGTCACGCTTGGTGTGTTCAGATCTGAGCACCAGGCTGTCTTGTTAACCGGGCAACCTACTCCAGTTGCTCGTCTCACAGACTCATCATCAACACCAGGAACCGAACATAGGAACTGTACGTAGTGTTTGAAAGAGGCGTTGAATATAAGCCCTGGATCAACAGCTCTAGACGGGTTGATAGAACCAGCACCAAAATCAAATGGGGTGGCAGTAGCTAGTCGATTAGTTAGCTGTGCTAAGATAGGAGCACCGAATTGATCAGTTACATCTGCAGTAGTCATCATAGCTGATGTTATAGCAGCAGGACTCCACCTAGGGTGTCTCTGTTTGATCAAAGCAGCAATACCAGCTACATGAGGCGTAGCCATGCTTGTACCAGACACAAGCGCGAAGTTTTGCCCTGGTAAGTAAACAATAAGGCACATGAAGTTTACATATAGAAGTTAGTTATATACATATATAGAATATGTTTACCTTTGATGTATGGATCTCCTTCGCTGTTGGGGCTCCATGCAGCCCAAATGGAAGATCCAGGAGCCATGACATTTGGTTTGAGAACGTCAGCAGTTTGCAGAAGTGCATTGTTGACATCAGGGCCTCTAGAGGAGTAGGAGGCAACAATTGGTGCCTCGCCGCTATAAACTGCTTGCCTACCATCTAAAATCCTTGCTGTTGCAGAAAAAACAACTGCTATTCCAATGCTGCTCCTAATAGTGTTCTTGTTGTAATACTCCCATAAGGACTGCAACATAGACCATATTAAGCTTTTCTGTCCATGATAGATACCTTATAAGCAGATAAGATAAATAGTCTTACCGAGGAAGCTTGTAGGTTGTTCAGGACAATGCCAGGGACCTGTAAAGTCACTGTGGTGCCCTTGACTTGCTCAGAACCCATATTTGGGTCCATTGTGATTATGAAACCAGCAGCTCCTATCTTCCTTATAGTGTCTGCAACAGTTGCAATGCTTGCCGTGTCATACTCAAAATCAAAGTTATATGTGCAGATGATTAGCTTCCCTCGAACCAATGATAGTATGAACCGTCCGGCTTCTTGACAGCTCTCAATGGCTGGGAAGCCAGTGGTACCATTCCTATGGCAGACATCAGCTGCAGCAGCTATTGGGAATAGTACCTCTCCAGCTGTGGAAGCTGAAAATTTGATAACCATAAAATAAAATAAAAAATCTTGACTAGTAGGTGAGCAGTAAAAACGAATGTTAAATTTTAGGATGAAACTGTAAGAAATTGATGAACAAGAAAGATAAAGAATTGAATTACGTGCAAGGCCAGTGCCGGTGTAGCTTTCTCCATTGCCTAATCTAATTGTATTGTTGTACTTGCGGTCAGTGATAGAGGCAGCAACACTAACGATCCAAGGGCTAAAGGAAAGGATTGAACTGGAAGATGGGCCACCATTACCAGCAGCTTGAACAACAAGAACACCAGCTTTTGTAGCAAACAAGAGCTCCATTTCCAGCAAATTGAGAAAAGCAGCAGGACCTTGAGGAACACTTGAAGGCCCTATTGAGAGACTTAATATATCAACTCCATCTCCCACCGCCTATATAAAACGAATATTTGTTGAGAGAAGTTAGATGAAATTTGAACAAACTATAAGCTCAATGCTTCTGCCTTTTACTGATGTATTCTATTCTAAAAGATAGAATCGGGTTTTAAAAATTCTTTCATAGCAAACCTGATCAACAGCAGCCACAACATCTGACATGTAACCTCCAAAAGTATAAAGAGCCTTGTATACAGCGATTCTATGAACCAAAAAAGAACATTACATGAGTCAAATAAATTTCACCATTTGTAGAAAATAGGAGCATTTTAGTTATTTTTTCCAGTTACCTTGCTCCTGGAGCCATACCACTTGCAAATCCATAGTTATAACCATTGGCTACAACTGCTACATGGTGGTTTCCGGCAGCTGTTGAAGCTGTATGGCTGTCAAAGCATCAAATTAACATTTGAAATTCTTCCTAATTACTATCCTTTCAAGAACTTTAAGCTGTAGCAATCAAATTGACAAAAAAAAAAATAATAATAATAATAAATAAATAAACACTTGCCTTCCATGACCATCAGCGTCAAAGGGGGAGGCATAATCACGCGTGGCATTGAAATCACCAGCAGCAATTGCAGCGTGCGCAAAATACTGCGCCCCTACAATCTTGTTGTTGCAGACTGTTGAAGGGAACCTCTCTCCAACAGCACATGTCCCTTTGAACTTGCTAGTAGTAGTTTTGATATGCCTTTCTCCATCATCACTACTTTCAAGTGAGTTGCTTATGAAACTAGGATGATAAGGATTGATCCCGGTGTCAATCAACCCTATCACCACACCCTTACCAGAACTCTCTGCTCCTCCTAACATTGGCCAAACAGCTGCAGGAATTCCTAGGAAATCAGGTGTATGGGTTGTAAGCTTCTGCATTTTCACATCTTCATGGACCGCTCTGACTCCCATAGCATTCCGAAGGGTATGAAGAACCTACATGCAGTTTTTACTGGTGATTAGAGGTCTACGTAAAGTGCAAATGACTGGCAGCTTATGAAACATGCCTTTCATGGGACTCATGACATGGTTCACATATGCAGAAGTTTTTATTTGTTTTTGGTAGAAGATGATTACGACATACTATAAACAGAAATGACTTGAAAAAAAAAAAAAAAAACTCAGTTACACAATTCAGTATTTGATGTTGAGCCTTAGTGGTTGAGTGCTATATCTTGCAAGCATTAATTTTCGAAACGAATAAAAAGAGAAGAACAAAAAAAGTACCTCATCAGAAGTGGCATGGATAGCAAAGCCATTGAGGAGATGAGTGTAGCTGTAAAGTTTAGTGTAGGAGCCTTTTTGCAGGAGAGACTCCAAGAAAGTGTCATGCCCACTGGTTAATCTCTCTTTGTAGGCCTTTGCTGCTGCATCACTCCCATTCCCATGTGTAGTGTTTAAACTGATCAATCACCCAAATTAAACAACAAATTAAACAAATAAAGAAAAACAAGTGAAACATTATCATAGTGTAGGATTCAATTGGGGCAGCTAGCTAACAAACCTGGATGGGGCATGCTTTGTCTGGTAAGATAATACTGAGTCTTCTTCCATTAGGACCATGAAGACCTTGGCATTAGCTAATAAAGGGTCCACAAATGCAACAAAATGGAGGAAAATGAAAATACAGAGAGAAGCCATTAAAGGGATCAAAATTTGTCAAGAAAAGGAGAGGCTCTGGTTAACAATACTGACGAGAGAAAGCTAGAATCTCAATATCTAGATAAGCAGTAATCGAACTTAAGATTAAAAGTGGCTAATTCGCTAAAACATGCTAATGTCATTCATGACAACCATATGTACAAACATGACTTTCTCATTGTCAACCCACTTGGTACATGCAGTTAAGCAACCTCTCCAAAATATTTGTGTGTGTGTGTGTATATATATATATATAAAACAAAAACATGAATTTATGAAGATAGCTTCCAATGGGACCTGTGATTGTGCAATGTATTCTGTCATTTGACAGTTCGGGTATGAACCAGGAAATACAAACAGTTCAGCAACATCACATTATACAAAATGTCACAATAGCAATTTGTTCGAAATAGGAAAGCACATGTATAATTTGTCAAAATCATATTCCCTTAATGTAGGATAAAGATATAAATATCTAATGAATACCTAATTTTAAGATATTCACAACTCCAATACTATAAATGAATTACATTGGCTCATTAAAAGGTTAAAAAGGAATTACATTGGGCAACTAAGTCTGGTCTGAAGTACAAAATTATGTATGGTTCTCTCAGTATACAACAGAAATAGCGTAATTTTGAGAATGGAAGAAAACTATTGGGATCTTTGCTGTCGAGTGTACTCCCAAAGAGCAATAGCGCCACTGACATGCACATTGAGGGACCTAACAACACCCAACTGAGGAATCTCAATGCAAGCATCCAGAATATGAATTATATCCACAGGTATACCCTCCTTTTCGCGCCCAAGGACCAATACCTGGCAAAAGAATGTAGTCAGAAAATGTACTACAGCTTTTCCGACACAATTGAAAATGCAGGAGATTGCTTACTAGGATAACCAACTACCTGAATTAAGAGGTAAAGATAATTTCTCTAAAAATCCCAAGTTTTACTTAAGTTTTTAGTATTTTTTGGTAAACAAAATAGTTCAAAGATCACTTCAGGTAAGCATAAAAACAAACTGAACACTACAAAAATCTAAATTTTAATGGGGAAAAAGATAGTGTCTACCGACTGACTGATCAGTGATCACGAACTGAAAAACCTGAATGGTTTAAAATTTTCCAACTTACCGTTTTCTTAGGAAACTTGTACTGATCAAGTGATACACTATTCGCAGTTTGCTCCAATCCCAAAATGGAGAAGCCTTCCCGCTTCTTTTTTTCTAGGAAGATCATCACACTGTTGACTGGGACTTCAATGATGGGAACCCACTTTTCTGCTGTCACACTAAAATACGACTGAAGCTTGTAAATTGATCATTAGAGAAATATGGTAAAAGTAAATTAGTTTAAGAGGTTCACCAACTACATAATAAATACACTATAAGAAACTCATGACAAAACTAGACTCTTCATACATTCCTCCCAACCTCTTTTCTTTTAAAGAGAAAAAAGACCCACAAAAAAAAAATGATTTGTAAGAGCCATACCATTTACCAAATAAAAGTAAATTTTTGAATCAAGCATAGCCAGTAAACAAAAAGGAGATGAGCAAATATTGGGCATGGAGAGCTTTTATCAAAACCTGATTAGTTGGAACTGTTTGTCACGCATTATGCTTCGATCTGCAATCGCTAAACCAGCTGCTTTAAATATCTGCTTGCAACAATGATTTTCAGTAACAGAAATGAGCCATAAAAAATTACTAACACTAGATTCAAATGGTGTAAGATGCATAAACGACATATAATAGTACAACACACCTCACATGTTCGTGCCAATCCTGCAACATTAGGTATGCGATCAAGAAATGACGCCACAAGGACAAAATGTTGTTGACTCGCCCTTATTCTTTCCATAGCCACACTTCTAGATAGCAACAAATTATTAAGAAGTTGGTCCTCCTTTTCCATTCCTGCAGTATGCAAAGATTAAAAAAAATCAGATTATAATAATTTTTAAAACTTCAGCGAAGAATAGATGACAGTCATATGAACCAAACTAAGACTATATCTTATAATAGAGTATTTTTCAACTTTAGTTGTTCCACAAAATTTACACTTAAGTTGGTGTGAGAAGACTTGAAGAGTTCTAGGTAATTTATTAATCGCTAAGAATATAATCAACAAATGTGTTTCTTTTTCCCTTCCTTATAATTATAACCCTCAATATTACAACATACCTGCAAGTAGCTTGTAACTTTCCATGTTGTCCAAGAAAGATCTTGATTCTGAATCTTGCATATCATGATTATTTAGAGTAATTTTTTTCTGAAAATCCAATGAAATATCTTTGAGCTGCTGTGTGAGCAATCTTTCTTTGTTGGCATTACATGGTATATCAGTAAAACTAGGATTTTCATCAATACTTAAGCCCTCATTCCTGATAGTCACTACATCCTTTGCCATTGAGAATCGGAGTTCTTCCCTTGCGTCCTGCAACACTGGAAAATGAGAAATGCACAGTACGAGAACAAGCCAGAAAAAAAAATAAAATCAGGTTCTTACATTTAGAAAGGTAAGTACTTGCTCCATGAGTGATGTTGGAACACATTCAAATTCGAGCTCCTTCAACATAATAAGAAAATGTTAGCATGCTTTAGATTTAAAAATTGGTTGTCATCTAGTATTAAGTACCTTAACATAATTACTGCTATTCATCAAGAAACCTACCATTCAGTGTTAAGCACCTTTAAAATGAAGGTGTGCCATGTTGTAAGTCAGAAAAAATGATGAAATAGAAATAAGGGAAGATGACGAAGCCTCAGAACTAGCACATATAGTCCAAGCTTTCATCAGCTTATAATATCTATTCACTTTTAGGAAAATTTTAACGTTATACTTGCATGCTCTACATAGCTACTGAAAATCTTCTTTTCACTAGGCAAGGCTTCAAGAAGTTAGAAACAATCATTTTCTTCCGATGAATGATTTATTTCCTATGAGTCTAATAGTCTACCCTTTGAACAAGTTATATCAAGAAGACTCTAACCTCGACCCTGTTAATGAAAATGCCAGCTGGAGTAACAGACAGAGCGGGATCAAATGCTTCAAGATAACCTTCCATTGATCCTCGCAAGCTGAATGGTAATAAATCAAAGTAACAAATTAATTTATCAATACATACATAAAATTAGCATTTAGAAATTATTAATTACATTTGTCAATAAACTTGTATTGTTACATCAAACCACCATTATAAGTGGTTGATACTTGTCATAGATGGGGAAAAAATAGAATGCAAAAGACTATAAGGTTCCATGTCAACAGGTCAAACACAAAAAACCGATTGTAAGCACAACAACATTCAAAGGAATGATAGTAAAAGTTCTTCAACGATATAAAATTGGTGTTAGCCAGTTACAATACCGCATGCAGTCAGGGTTCTTCGCCAAGTATGATTTCAAATCCTCAAAACACCTTTTCTCTAAGGGCATCGTTTCTGAGATCTTAGAATCAAAGGGAGGAAATAACTTGCAAAGCACGTGATATATTAACAACTGCAGAAGGAAACTGGTCAGTGCAGGAATTACTATGAATAAAAGAAATTATGTACATCAGTTTCGCAAAAACTCACCTGAGTAAAACCACGTAAGCTATGGTGGTGCGAGGTTAATAATGGAACTATAGGAGGAAATAATTCATTCAAATGTCTCGCTTGAACCAATTCAGATGCATGAAGGATGATATTAGCAGCTATAAATACATAAGACGAGAGAGCCTGCATTTGATGGCCACAAATTAATAAACAAGAGAACTGAAAAAGAACGACACTATATTCAGATAGCAAAGTATCAAAGGAAATAAATTTTTAGCAAACAAATATCAAGAAACCGCAAGTATTAATACCCAGGCACATGACCATCTCTGTTAAAAAGGCTTGTTACAATATTTAGCCACAATAATGAGATGAACCATTGATATTTTCAATAAACTGAATTTGCATCAAGTTAATTGAGGCAATTCCTGGCAGAAACGTAAGAAAACCATGAAACAGCCATCTTGAAACTTTTAATTGGGACATGAATAAACACAGTTCAATAGCAGATGGATTCCAATCACCTACCATGATAGTTCCTTAAAGTTCCCACTAATTTCTGATATTTGTATATTGAGTCTATAAGTTATTACATCCAACAGAACCAAAACACTCTTTGGTTACTCTATCAAAATATGAATTATAGGAATAAATACTGTAGCCAGAGTATTTACCTGAGGCTTCATATCAAAGTCCTGCAGTATTGGAACTAATTGCTCCCCCACCTGTGACACGAGGAATTAGAAAAATTAATAACAATTTCCCTTAACCAATGGAAATTGGAATCCATGAATAAGAATATCTAATCCAGTGAAAAGTATCTGAGCAGAAATGTATATAATTGAAAGTTTTAAAAAAATTAATTTAAAAAAATTCTGGCAGGTAAACACAGGAATCAAGCCTTTTATAGTGTCATGACTTGATGCTTCTTCTCACACCTCCTGGAAACAATATCTTGGCATGACCAAAAATCTTGTTGTGATGGAATGTAATGACCCTAAGTCCCCATAGACTTGGTGTAAGGTTTAGTTCTCACTCACCATACACCAATTGACTAGTCTATTTAACCTGTTAGTGTCGAAAACTAGGAATATCAATAATCCCTCCTGGAATCCTTTGCTTTATATTTAGTGTCTTGTATTCAAAGATGCATAATCTAAGTTATATTGTACGTAACTATGGGATTAGAAAGGATAATAGCTATTCTTTTTGTCGTTTTTGTTGATGGAAACTTGAGTCATCCAGTAAAATGAAGGATGATGTATTGGAAATAGTCAAGATAGGTCAGCTGGTAGAGCAGACGACTTTATTCTCATTCATGCCTTTGATTTTCATTACATCTTTAGCAGTATTTAGAACCAAAGATTTTTTTCAACGTCCTGAATATTTAGATATACAAATGATTGCTACATAATTGAGAACCATGTCTTTATGAAGCAAATCATTAAAATACATCCAGAATCAACTTGCAAGGCAATAAGCTATGTACTTGGGGAATGGGGAATTAGAATACATTTGTATGTAATATCTAAAATAAGACCTGCCGATAGTGAAAAAGGATAAAATAAAACCTCACCAATGATGGGAACTTCAAGTATATATGAATTGCAAATGTTTCCAAGTATTGACGAACAGCAGGCAAGTTATTTCGCTGTAAATGGTAAAACAAACCATTAAGGTTATATATAGTCTAAGAATCGAGCTTAATCACAACAACATAGAGAAGAGTGTAGAGAATAATATTTCTATAATACGTAAAAAAAAAAAAAAAAAAAGGATATCAGTTTCTGACATGTAGAAATGATAAGAATGTGTATCAAGTGGATACAACAACAAATGATACAAAGTAACATTCACTTACATATAGGGCTGTATGCAAATAATGTGATACTTGCTCAACAATATCTTGATCGATGAACCTTGACAATATACATATCATCTGCCAAGCACGTACTTTGCGCCTATGGACCTATATCAGAAACACAATGATCACTGTGTAAATACAAAGTATAAATGAAAGAAATGCAAAGCAGGTAATAAAATTCAACTCTGAAACTATACTAACCGCACTATACTTTTTATACAATTCCTTCGAGAGATCCTTGTCATTTACCTATATCAAATAACAAAATCATCTCAGCCTTACCATGATAATGGAATATCATCTCCAATACAAACATCGTCACAGAGAATAATTACCACAGAATCCAGAAGCTCTAGCAGAAACAGTTTGCCAGCTTCACAGGCAGCAAGGTAATCTTCATTTTCATTCACAGACTCAACTAGATAAACCAAGTTAGACAACTTGTGGAATAGAACAGAAACTGATACTCGTGCATATAACTCAGTATTTATAAAAACCTGACAAAAGAAACAATCAGTCAAGAAAACAGGATCATCTTAAATCCACAATGGAAAACCACTACAGTAAGCAAAATATTGCCAGTATACCAGATGGCATGCAGTTTATACAACAAGATAGATATAAATTGGTGCACTTTTTCAATATGAAGAACAAATTTTCTTATAAAACTAATGATCATTCGCAGATAAAAGAATTGCGATGAACAAAGTATATCTGCAGCCATTTTTTTCCCCTTTCAGTTAATACTAAGACAAGAACTCAACAACAATATAAGATTAAATGTAGTTTTCTAGAAGCCAAGCTCCTATCTAAGGAAGAGGTTTAGTTTTATTCCATGAATGAATCACCCACAAATAGTTTTTGGTAGATGGACCCTAAAAATGGTCGAACAAATAGACTTAATATACACAATAGGCTTAACTAATGTCACCCATGTCCTCATGCAAAAATTGAGTTATGAAAATTAGGTAAGTAGATCCGGTCCTGCGTTTCAAGAGAAATATTCACTGTGCATATAATTCATCTCATGGCCACTTTTTACAAGTTGACATTTTTTAATATGTTTTCAACATTACAGTGATGCAATTTTCTTTTCAAAGCACAGCATAAGCTTCAGCTGAAAGGTCCTTCAGTAATCAGTGATACATACAGTATACAGATAATATGGGTCACTGTCAGCATTATTATCACATGAAACGCAAATATTATTTATGCAGCATGAAATCTTGTAATCAATATAAAATCAACTACAGCAGCATCCAATTGAATGTAAATATAAAAGGATGGTCCAATGCACTTAGCTCCATTGCGAGTCCTAGGAGGGCCGTTTATGTAAATTTTCATCAAGAATTTTTTTTAATACATTCTGCATCAAACAAAAGCTTACATCTGTCAACTCTGGGTCTGGGCTTCTAGCCAATAATGATACTTCAGTCTTAGCATCATGATTGTCAGATAATTCTGCCTCGAAATCCTCATCAAATGCAACTGGTGAACAGTAATTGTCAGATGAATAAATAAAATAATATGAAGCAGGAAAATCAATATTTATGAGATAAATATAGACCAGACAACTATGTAACACACCAGAACCATAAAGTGATAGCAGCTTTAGCTCTTTTATGTAGTACTTTATAGTCCTTGGATAAGAAAGCCACAACCCTGTTAAATGAAGTGCAGCAAGTCGAATCGTTCGAGGACTTTTCTTGCCTTCCTCGAGAACATTTTCAATGAACTGCAAAAAGATGTAATGGGATGAGGAAAAGTTAATTCCAGACACATGAATACAATGGCAATACAAGGTTTAAAGCTATGGATGGTAATTCAAGAAACTATGCATCATTGCTTGCATGTGGAGAGAGAGAGAGAGAACACACACCCACTTCAGAGGTCCAGGTGTATTTTCAAATACATGCATGCCTTCATCACTGAAAACAGAAGGATGCAACACAGAAGACAAAAGTGCAGCAATAGGAGCAACCCTCCGCTTGTTGCAGCTGATATGCAATATCCAAGATGAGCGAACCAACTGCCAAATCATCTGCATTGTAATGATCAGATATTTAGCAAGTTTAACTATATACTCAACATAAACCAGAGATAAGAAGACAGCAAAGTATATATAAAAAGTCAAGCTATAAATCTTCACAGCGGATTCCTCGGCAATACACCGTATTTTCACAAAAACAGCTGGACTATACACAACGGGAACATTATTTTGAAGTATATACACGCGAATAAATGAGCATTCCACATTAAATAGTATGGCAAATATTGGATCTAATTAGAAATTATAATTGTTGACTTCTAGCATGGTATCTAGACCACAATAAATAAATAATATACTTTTAGAGAAAAAAATTAAATTATATTCATTCCATCTGGTAAAGTAAGAGTATATATTGAGTTACACTCCCTTAATCCCATTGAGACTGTCTCCTTCAAAAAAGTCAGCATCTTCATGAGACCATAACTAGAGCATTTACCGACTTTATCGTCCAAGACTGATAGCCAACCTTAATTTAACCTCAAAAATCATGAAAAATGGACAGCAGGACTTCTGAAATGAGAGATTAGTTTAAGAGAATCATGAAGATAACTAAGCATGCCTTGATTATTCAAAAACAACAAACACTCTTGGACATAACGGTAAGTACAGATTTAATACAGTCCAATAACGAAGTGAACCTGGGTATCCACACCATTACATGCGGAAACCATTGAACTTGACTTTCCCGATGCAAATAGTCCCAGAGCCCATCTGACAGATCTAAGCATGGGCAAAACAGAACCTTCCCCAGCATTTTCAAGGCTGCAAATACAGTTAGAAGTTAATACCTACCAAAATCTTCTGTAATAGGACATCTATCATCAGATGGAAATGTTCAGGTCAGATCATATGCTGACATTTTCTCTCATTTATGTTTTTCCTGAAAGCATTCTGCCAATCCCATATAAATTGTACAAAAGGAAAAAAATAAAAATAAACAAATGGTTATCGTAAGCTGTGAGACACTGACACTCTTCTACAGCAGATTGTTGGGTCCAACACGAAAATTAAATAAGATACCAAATTTAAAAAAAATAAATAAATAGGACACGTTCTCAACACGCAGATTCCATTTTTAATAATAACAATCATTTTAAAAATAAATAAATAAACTTAGTTATTTTGTCTATAGAATATATATTGCAATAACTTGATTTTTATTATTTGTTTGTGGGACATTATTTGTATTTCTACTTTGAACTCATGAATATGGGTTGTAATGACCTGTTTTGCTTATTTCATTTTAGCTTATGTTGATAACTTTACTCAATTATTTGATTTGATTGCATGTTGAAAAATGAAAAGGGACATGTTTACTTATAAGATGTTAATTTAACCACAAATACTTATAATTTTCTATATATATTTTGAACTAAAAAAATTAATGTGCCATACATTGAAAAATTATGTGTCCGTATAACCGTATAGGTGCTTCATAGATTGTAGACAATAAATTAAATTTTCTAAATACCTAAAGGAATAGTATAGCCACAAAAACAGAAGTTGAGTGAACTGGGAACTGGATGAACCGTATCTTTACATTTTGCTTCTTACCTTTCAAGAAGATCACGGAAAACCCATCTCAAAACTGCATCTGAGAAAAAAGAGTCATTGCCCTCCATATGAACTCTATTCTTCAATGCGTGACAAGGCATTGATAACAAATGTTCGACGCAGTGCCACTGTATCAGTAACAGTAGATAAATTAGAATGATTAAATTTGTTTATTAAGTCATCGTTTCTGACTCAGTATCATTATCTCGCATAAGTGTAAGAAGCTTAGTTACTTATCAAACTTGTCAAAGTCCATAACAGAGAAAAGAATAGCATAGAAGGGATTGAACTGAACTATTTATTCTTACATCAACAAAGGGATATACACTTGACCAATTTTTGCAGTCACTCTAGGATGGAATATTACACAAATGACAAATCTACTTCATGAAAGGCATTTTGATGTTATGAAAACGAGCTAAAGTACACAGTAAATAACAAGTAACAACCAATCCATAAAACAGAAAACAAAAAATAAAAACTACTCACCTTCCAGTTCAATAAAACTGCTCTTCGAGAGCGTGCCAAAACTCCAACCTCGAGTAGTTTATTGCTACTCTGGAGAAACGAAAGTGCCAGAAAATCCAACAGAGACTCACCATCTATCTTTTGTTGCAAGGAATTGTGATGTTCTCTGATGACGTCTAAAGTTAAAGGAGAGAACATAGACACCAGAGCCTTGAACACAGGAGCTAACGCTTCATATGCAGCAAGACAAATTTCTGCTCCAGTCTGCTTTGATCAACGTTACAAAGAATTAAGGCATGTAATCCAAGTATACAATGTAAGTGCTTCATAACAATTGACAAATATGAAACATACCTCTGAGTCAGCTATTGGAGATGAAAAAGTCTTCCAGGCAAATTCCCACATAAACTTGGAAGTGTAATTGAGCTCAATATCGCTCTTAAACTGCGCACACCATGACGAGATAGATGCAACAACCTTCATAGACAGTATCTGCACAAAGCAAAGAAATATGTCAATTAGACACTTTCAATTGAACAATAAGAATAAGCAACAGACTCAACAATTAGCAGAGAATTAAACAGATAAAGATGGAAAACATGTTTACTATGAAAAGGAACCAATTCCTGTTAATTCGCAACATCTTGGAATTTTTAACAGCAGAATAAGAAATAAAAATAAAGTAGAATTGAGCATCCAAAGCTAAAACGCACATATAAAAATGAAAAAATAAAATGAAACAAAAACTATGCATATTTCACCAAAACTAAATGGACCACATAAATGTGCATAAAAGAAAAGCAGATAAACATAATCTACAAATCATACAGCTTGCAGCACAGCAGTAGTGGTAGAAGATGACAGCCGACGTTGACTAGGGCCTCCAAGTTTCCCTCTTATAGAACCAGGTAGAATTGCATCTTTCATCACAGTGCCGGACCAGAAAATGTAGCAAGATAAATCTGCAAATGAGACCAGCTGCGCCTGCATGACAGACAAGGAAGTTCTCATATCATGGTGACATACTGCTATGAGACCAGTATTATATCAAATGATGACATATAATGATACAATCCACAAAACTTAGTCAGTTACTGATACCAATATAATAGGGAAAAAATTGGCAAATTTCTCAACAACAACAGAAGCTTCTGCAAAACTCAATTCATCCAATTCCTCAAGTAAGGCAACTTCTGATTTGATTTTAGTCCTAATTCCGCATTCGGAAACTCTGTTCTGCAATATTTGAAGCTCCAGAACCAAGCTTAACATAAGGATGACAAATTTCACAGGGACCAGATCTTGATGAATGCTCTGTTTGCTGATGTTGCTGCTGTGAACCTGAATAAACTGCACATGCAGGTTGAAAACCAAGTGTCAGAACCTGCTACAGAAAGCAACTATCAAACAATGCCACCAAGGTGATGCTAATTGAGGGGTTTTTTTTTTTTTTTTTAATGATCTAACCCGAAATAAGCTTATTTTGAGAAAGACTATTTAATAAATAGAACTGTTAGAATCTTAAAATTTATATTCTTGGAATTGGTGGGCCCTCTTGATGCTATCTTATAAGTGCTCAAGCTTTCGCACCAAAAGCCAGTCTCATACTTGCGTTTGGCTATCACATTTATAAGTAATTGACTTTGCTATCTCCCATCTATCTGACTATTTCTCCTTAATTTCCGACAAGAATCATAGACAAAGGTAGAGATAGCAAACATAAAAAGAAATTATTTAAGAAGATAAATGTCAAGGATACACATGCAACAAAAACATAATTAGCAAAGATCATGAAGAGGTGAAGGCAAACCTTGAATAGAGGTATTAAGTGATCTCCTTCCCTGATTATAAGAAAAAACACTCTTGCCCATCTTTTCGCTTCAAGTTCCCATGCATCCACATCTTCATCATCATAAGTAACAGAATCATCAGTGAAATTTTGGCGACTTGTAAACTTTTGAGGGAAGTTACATAAAGTTCTCAGAAGTTTAATCTCAGAGCTGCAGCAATTGACAATACAATGTTTTTTGCCACATCCACACAGCCATTTTTGCATCCGCACTCTTAAAGCACCTACAATTTGTAAGAGAGAGAAACAGACAGAGACAGGTAGGCACTAGTGAGTATATTATTAATTGGTATTCAACGAATAAATAGACAATCAACCATAAATTTAACGTATTCCAAGTTTAAAGTCTGCAAATATGAAAGACCAGTGTTAGCTTTCAGAAAATTGGGAAAACATTTTACATAGCTATTTTGCAACCACTGCTGACATAAGCAAAATCATTGGAGAATATGACAGCAAAAAAGAGCACATACATAGCAATATGAGATAGATAGTTCTCTTACCACCATAATCAGTAAATTCCCGTGGAACAGTTGCAATGAAAAGCAAAATTGTTTCGAGAGGTACATCAAATATACACAGCACTGAAGCAGCAGCCTCCAGAACTTTCTGACAAACTGGTACCAACCATAAATACATCAAGTTATTCATGTTTTGTCTTATAAATATTGTAGCCTGAACAGTATAATCTCAAGTCTAAAAGAAAAAACATCATAACCTAACCAGATAGGCAACTAGAGACCTCGAAGACGATAATTAGGATTGAAATGTTGTTTGCTGTTCTCAATAATAAATCTCAGCAGATCCAGTAAGTCTCGTTTATCATCACTGGAAAAATCTTCCGGAGCAGGTTCCACTAGGACCACACTGCTGATGGCATTTAAACAACATCCTCTTTCACTGTAATTATCACTATGAACTCCACAAGCAGCAGAAGCAATGCACTCAACAAGGGCTACCAATCCAGCTCTCCCAAAAGACTCTTGTTTAGCAAGAGATGCTAAATTTCTTAAAAATCCCATTTTTTTCCTGTCATTTAAATTGAAAGATATATCAACCATTTTTAATTTCAACAATAAGCTTTTAAAACACAACATACAAATTGAAGTTTTTTTGCATATGATATTAGCATTCATGGACTCCAACTTTGGAAATGTTTAAAGACCTTTCCAGAATAATAAGAAGTTTATTGGATATTCAAACTATAGTAATCACTGCACACTTTCCTAAATATGCCACATTGAACTTTGAACATGTACTACGTTCCAACCTTATATAGTTATAAGCAAACAGATTTCCCCATTACGAGTTATGTGCTCTGTTAATCAAGCACATTAGCATACCTCTTATTTAGGTAACATGTATACATGCATAAAAACTGGGATGCACCTTCAATTGTCCTGGAAGTGTATGCTCCTCTTACACCTAAAAGAGATTCTAATTAATAAAAAGTTGGAAATCCATAGGCAAAATATGAAGAGTATCAAAGAGCAAAGGAGACTATTGACGATGTAGACAAGCTATGAAGCACCGTTCGCTCAACAACTTACGAATCCGTATCGTATCGCGAATCGGACACGGAATCATGGATTCACA
>JAYMTE010000055.1:0-27763 GCA_036897545.1 Pelargonium fulgidum
TTAGCTCATTCTCTTTATATTTATTCGATGTGGGACATTTACCCACTTCAACAAATCTCAAAGCTAAAGCTCATTGTACAATAATACAGAGATCATTATTAACAAATATTACTCCCTCCGTTTCAAAATGAATGGTCTATTTTTTTCTAAGAATTGTCCAATAACGACTGTCCACTATCCTTTTTTGATTAGTCAGTCATGCATTAGATTTCTTGGAGTTCGTTACTAGAAGAGCACATGGGGGTAGAGCTAGAGTCTGGTTTCGGGACGGATTTTCAGGTTCGGGTTGAATAGATCTAACTCGATCCGATATTCGAGTTGTGGGTTTTCCCAACCCAACCCAATTAGTCAGGTCTATTCTATGTGATCTGCCCGCGGGTTCGTGTCTAAATTGGCAGCTCTAAAAGGGGGTATTTATAAAGTATGCAAATTCCCAACAGATGAACATTGCGAAAGAAAAATAAAAGAAGACTTCCCAAATAATATAATTGTTTCATTGAGATTCGGAGTTTAAAAACAAATAAAGAGCTTCTACCTTTTGGCTGTGGTTAAGCGATTCCAATGAGAAGAACTGTCCTTCAGCAATAAGACCTCTAAGCTCATAAATATGGTTGAAAACGACACCGGTGCTGCGAGTTTCATCCGTGTAGTAAACATAGAGCTTCATACCCAAAACGCATGTCTTGGCATGTTCCACTGTATTCTCCCACATTCTATTAGACATTCCACTCCCGAGGATCTAAGAAACAGAGATTGAAGAACGGTCATGCTCGTAGAAAGATTATAAACCAAATCAAAAGAGTGAGGTAATTAACAAAAGAACGAACCAATAACAACAAATCCTTACATTCCTTAATCTCTGCGAATCTCTGACAAGAACCCGGAGGAAATCTTCGACGGTCACAATTTCAGCCTTCACCAATTTTTTGTGAAGTGCTCCATCTTTAGCTATCCGATCCAATCTCCAAACTTCATCATGCAAAGCGGGTGGATAATGTTTCTTGTATACTGAAACATTAATAAACCAATTTTTGGCACAATAATATTAGAGAGAAAACTCCATAAATTTATACAAGAAATCAAGCAATCAAGGAAGAAACAGAATGCAGCTTTTCAATCCAAAATTTCTTTATTGTCACTGGTAATGGTATACTTTGGGACTAAAGACTTCATGATAATGGTTTATCTCAAAGAAATCAAATGAATTGGCTCTGATATAACGATTCCAAAAAAGTAATTTGAGAGTTCACATTACTTCACACTAGAAAGGGACTCACGAGGAACGATGCAGCAATTATGTTTTGATATGATAGCTTCACTCTAAGAAGCCAGTTATTTTGGTTTCTTAACCGAGCAATTTACTTCTTTCGTTCCCGTTGATATATTAGAAAGTGCTACGTCACCAACAGCATTTGTGCAGTACTTTAACACCAGCGACGAAGGTAATGACAATTTTTGGGAAACTTACGTTCTCCTCTATGATCTTTAACTGCAAAAGCCTCTGTTTTAGCTTCACGAACACGAATTTCCTCGCCATAACCAGGAGCAACTTTCACACCAAGTCTAAACTTTCTGCTCCTTATCCAGCTAGAATTATCAGTGAAAGTGAGATCTCCGAGAGTTCCTATTCCGTCCTTCAAGACAACCTGCAGATCCCCAGTCAAAAGTGGTCGCTTTCCCTCACGCTCCTTCACTTCTTGGCTCTCAAACCGCTCCTCTGACCAATTTTCATCAGCTTCCTCATTGAAGTCACCTTCGAGCACCACGATATTTAGTTTAGTTGATGATTCCGGCCCGGTTTGCACAATAGTGTCCGTGTTCAGGTCTAGTAATACCACGTGGATGGCTGCACCTTGCTCTCCCTCGACCTTTCCACCAGTAAATAGGTGAGGAGGCATTCTCGTTTTGAAATGAAGTTGCAGATTCCTCCCTTCCGAGCCTTGAATTCTTGGAGGCGGAGACCTATTATGCATCATCGTACGTACAATTAGTTGGTAGATATTTTTACTAGGATCATAAGATCCTAGATTATGTCAAGAGATATCTAAATATTAACATAACAAGAAATACACCTTCCAGGTAATGCGGCATGACCAAACTTTGTCAAAGCACGTTCCACTTCTTCACTGACCTATTTATCATAAAAAGAGAGAGTACATAATTAACAAGAGACGGCTCGCAAAATTTTACGCAAATTTGTAATTTCACACGAGACTTGCTATTCGTCTTTTTGGTAGAATACTAGCAGCAAGATTTGGCTCAATGATGATGAAAGCTGACATCACATCCCAAGATTCATGCTCATCAAATGACAACTTCATTAAATGTGTTCACTATGTCATGCCTCAAGCAAAATCAAATATACAGACTCGACTAAACTCTCAACAAACAAGAAAAAAATTGCCAGCCATCAGCATGCGGAACTTATACACCTTATTTTGCGTAACTGAAATGCCACAAAAAAGTTCATGACTCACAATTCTGCGTAAGAGAGGCTCCAAAGACGAGGAAAGTCTTTGTAAACTATCAATCTTCAATGCATCCACAATTACACTGCACACAAATTAAATTAACAATTATTCAAGTGGACTCACAAAAATTGATGGAATAGCTTGCACAAAGCACGTTTAACAAATGAGCATGTTAGTAGCATATCACCAAGATATTGAAAATAATATGCCAAGCCACTTAATTGACATCTGAAACATGGAATCTACCGTCGTAAAACAGAATTTGAACATGCTTGCAAGGCTTGTAACTTTTAACTAGAAACTAACGACAATATGATTTAGCAAAATTGATGTTGAAGTTTCATTTGCCATAATGGTTCAAGCAAAGAACAAATGATCTCGTGCAGAACAAAAAGTCGACCAATCGAATCACCAAACCTACAAACATCGTATCATTGTACGTTTCATGACCAAAAATATCTGTCCTAATTTCGCTTGAGACCAACAAGCCAACAGTTCAAAGCGTAATATGTAGAAACGGGAGATCTAATCGTTGCAACCAGCAAGTTATTATCAGATTGCCACAACACGAGCAGCTCAATGCAAGAGGCTTTCATCATTGTGCAGTCATGTCCACTATTATCCCAACCAATTAATCGTTCACCGATATTGCTAGGGAAGCTTATTTAGTTTATGATCTCATTAAACCCAGTTCAGATCCTCAAGTAACAAGAACAGACTGAATTAACAAACAAGAACATGAATCAAAACTAACACTCCAAGGAAATTAATTTTAAAAAAAAGGAAAAACAACAGACAAATATCGAATACGGGTTCCACATTAACACTAGACATGCTAATAAATAGTATCAAATAACAACAATAATCAAATCAACAACACTCATCCATGCGAACAACAATCAATCAATCAATCAATCAAAACCACATAAACCAAAAAGATTTAAAAATCCCCATTTCACCAAATATGTTAAGAACCAATATGACAATAACCATCAAATCAACAACACAAACAAACACTCAATCAAGAAACAGAGCAAACCTTGCCAAACCAGGCAATTTCGGCTTTTTTGATCCGGTCAGGTGGTCTGAATCCTCTTGACTACTTTGCTCATACCCTCTCTTCTCCAGTCTCCTGTTGTTAGAACTTTCCATTTCAGGAAGGTAGTCTGTAATAATTACAACAAGTCCTAATTTAGAAACCCAAAAGTGTTTTGTCTCTAAATCCAAGCACCCATTAATCAGAAGCTTCACAGAAGAACCCTAGAAAGACACAAACTTTTTTTTCTTAACTAAGGCTCAGCTCAAGTCTCACTCTCGAACCCACAACAGGAAAACAATAAAAATGACAAATTTTGGATCTGGGTAGATCTAGATTTGCTATTATTGTTTTGGGTAACTGATCAAATTAGTAAATAATATATAAAAATATAGAATTTATTATTGAAGATCGAGCACAGCTGGGTTTATGAACAATGAATGCAGAAACCGCGTAGCTGATTTGGTTGGGTTTTGTATTTGGGATCCATGTGGTGATGTTTGTGTATAATAAGAGAGATCGAGGTGTTGGACTATTTCTTTACTATACAAGTCAACGGTGGGATCCACTAAGGGGTTGTTTGGATACTGAGAAAATTTGTACAAGAATCCCATTGGACATAGTACAATAGTACCCATTTTATTGTTATTTAGTTATTTATTTATTAAGAAGTAGTCATTATCGTCTTAAAGTAGAGTTGATCATTCGTGTTTTGGGTTCAGATAAGTTTGTCAGATTTATGTTGAACGATCAACTTTGATAAAGAAAGAAAGTGGGTTTCAAATTCTACATGTAGACGATTTTTCAATTAGTATGAATAAATATACTCCGTTTAATTTCATGTTAGATCAGATTAAATTTGCCATGAGAAAATCGCAATTCAAGTCGGGTAAACTCAGACGACTCCACATTTATTGTTAGTCGGATTCGAGTTAGGTTCTCCAAACTAAGCCCCAAAAAAAAATATATATCGACTAAGTTAGGTTGAAAGTATCCAAGGATAGTGACAGAGTTGGCTACACAGGCTACGTAAGTGACAATGACGCTTGTGTTCGATCTCCGCTCAACACACCCTGAGAAGAGCGATGAGTTTTACTTGTGAGTTATCCTCAAATGAAGATAAGTCTGAGTGTGATAAAATAACTTAAAATTATCACCTGCGAGTTTACGGGCCCGCTTTAAAAACCAAAGGTTTAAACCCAAAAAAAAAAAAAAAATTCGACTCAAAAACCAAATTGCAAGCCCTAATTGATGCCAAAGTGCACAATTAGTAAATGGATATAGAGAGTAGCTATAAGCATCCAATTTCCAGAGAACAGTCTATAAAATCTCAGAATCTGAATAAATACACACTTTCTGTTTCCTGAGGAAATGCAACTACAACTTTTGAGCAAGAGAGAGCCAACATTTCTGACAAACTCTAAGCAGTTTTGCTTCCCTAATTTCGTATAAATAGCGTAGACACGAACCATAAAAATAACCGAAACTGACAAAAATAGAATCTTCTAATCGGTTTTGTCACACGAAAACTATTCCCCTTCCCACCCGAGCTTGCGAGCTCTTTTTTCCCAAGCTAGAGTTATTCTTCTCTCCCTCGACAACAGTGCCTCAGCGCGTTCTCTGGCGCCCTCGCAAGTTTCTGTGGCAGCATTGCATTTTTCGGCCTCTCTCTGGTATTGGGAAGCGACCCTTTTGGCTTCGTTGAACGTGATGTTCAAATGGCGCGCGTTCTCAAAAGCAACGGCTTCTTGATCCCTCAGCTCCTCAGTCAAAAGATCTACAAATTGCTTCTCCATCTCGTGCTTCAGATCGGGATCATTGTTTCCACAATCTGCATTGTCAACGTAATTGCCATCATGAACATGCCAATCAAGATTTCATACCAAAAACAGTGAGAACAATGAGTCAGGAAAGGAGCTCTACTGTAATATTGAATTGAATATCGGCTACTACAAATACAACAAAATAGCACTTTCTCACTTATACTCATGTGCACTCTTGTTGTAATAAACTCAAGGGATTTAAACTAACTCATCTGAGGGATATTATTGGTATTTCATACATAATAACTAACCAAAAAATGAAAAGCAAGCAGTCATTTTGGGTTGGAAGAAGTAATAACAAATATTAGAGAGTTTCCAAGAAGCCTTTAGGACAATTTTTTTAGAAAAAAGGGGAACATCTTTAGGCGACAGAGGGAGTAATTACAAATATCAAGAGATTTCAAGCAGCTTCGGCAGATACAGGCTTTCACCAGCACTAAATATGTAACAAGACAAGTAAAGTTTGGTTCAGCTTCAACCATACAAACTACAAAGTACTCCTTTCATCCCAAAATGAGAGTCAACTTCTTATTTTTGTATAAATTCACGATAAGTTAGGGTTGAACTTGTCCCATTATACCCCAATGAGCTCTTGTTTTAACAGACTTAAGAGGTTTTAAGTTTTAACTAACTTATATTACGGATATTATTGGTAATTCATACATGATCCCCAAAAAAGTAAAAGCTCATTTTGGGACAATTTATGGAGAAAGTGTACACTCATTTTGAGACAATTGTCTGATATACTATATGCATGCAATGAGGGGTTGAAATAAAATAGCAAGCAAGGTCTAGAGTCCAAAGACTATGCATAGGAAATTAAAGAAGAAGTCTAACCTGTGACCGAGAGATTAGCCAATCCTGCACAAACATGAAAAAGCCAAATATTTAGAAACATTAGTATCCAAGGAAAATAATGAATCGCAAAACAAAACTTTAGACCCTAAACATGCAGTCTATGTAACAATCATACGCAAATGGAAACAAAAAAATACAAAATGTCATTAAATTTCCAAAGCTGATTCTGTTTTCTTCACAAATTCTGTACCAAAAAAAAAGGGGTCACTTATTCTATGCAACATTAAAAGAAACAATATCTTATATTCCTAGTTTGACGGGGAAAGAAATCATGTATACAATTCATTTATATGCAAATTATGTTTTGCTCTACTAAAAAAATGTTGAACACGAAATTAAGGATAGCTTATTTTGCCTCTAGTGGGGATTGTTAGGTTAATTGAGGTACATGGGACGCGTAAGTAAAAACATTGCCTATATGGAAGTGAGTTTTAACCAAGTTCATGTTTCAGATCTAAGCAGCTGTGCTAGAAGGGATTTTTGGACCATATAACATGCATTTCATTAGTAGCGTATCTCAGCTTAGCAACAGCCACAACTTACTGCAACGAATTTGTTTTGAAGAGAGTAATAACAAACTAAACAAGACCATTTGATCGTTCGTGGGTTGTTAATCCATAACAATTCTAGAATTTTTATCGGGAACTGTGAAGCAGAGCACACAACTATAAGTTGAACCCTTACAATCATAAAAAGGCTTGAATCTGTCGATAATGGAATGGTGAGACTTTCTAGCTTCTATGGACAGGAAAAATGAATGAATGACAATATGTAAACTCCAAATTTACGAACACAATCATAATTCAACTTAATTCTCAAAACATCAAACAACTGAAGGCCGGATCTAACTATCTCGAAGACACAGAACACAGTACAAGATGTATGAAAAGACTAAGTAGCAGCAAAAAGTGATGAATCAAAGTTTCAACCCAATTATACTTAAAAATCCAATAACTAAGTGAAAGACAAAACAACAGAACAAAGCGATGAGCCAAAGTTTAAACCCAATTACACTAATATACAAAGAGCATAAAACAAAATTCGGTAGCTAGTAGTGACAACAAATTAAACCTCAAAAACCCCAATTACACTACAGTGAAGCATAAGACCAAAACCAGTAGCAAGTAGAGACGACAAATCAAACCTCAATACATCAATTTCAATCAAAGAAATGAAACAAAACCCAGATTGACCCGATTTGAACTATGACAATCGAAAACTAGCATACACAACACCAGATCAAACTAACACCAAATCAGGAAAAGAAAAATACTTTCTTAACACTTCCCCAAACAGTAACCAAACCAGAAACAGCTCAGGTTCCAGAATCAGCAAAAAAATACATCAAGTCACTAAATTGATCAAATGGGCACCCTCAATTTTCACCAGAAAGACAAAATTCGCAAACCAAAAAACAGATCCACAAACATGGGGGGGAGAGACAGAGATGAACATAAAACCAAAACCAGTAGCAAGTAGTGACAACTAATCAAAACCCAGAACTGGATTCAGATTCTCAACACTTCTCCAAACAGTAACCCAAACCAAAAACAGCTAAAAACACATCAAATCACCAAATTCACCAAATGGGCACCCTCAATTTTCACTGTAACAACTAACAATCATCACATAACCAATCACAAACATAAATTAACACCGACCCAGAGAGGCAAAATTCACAAAAACAACAAGATCTACAATCAAGTAACTAGAGAGGGAGAGAGAGAAAGAGAGACCAGGAGCGATCTTGAGGAGGGAAAGAGGAGGTGGGCAGTCACAGGAGCAAGGAGGGCAGGAAGATTTGGAATCAGGAAGCGAAATTTTCTTGTTGAATCTCCAGTAGAGAGCAGGTCCACAGACGGCCAGAGCCGACACTACTGCGAATATCACCAAACAGGACCTTAAGCAAGCTGCAGATCGCCGAGACATCTCTCTCTCTCTACAAGTTCTCTTCTCTGAGACTCCTTGTGATTTTGAGAAATGAGACTTGGGAACAGTGTGTGTACAGTGTAGGATCTGAGTAGAAGAGGATTGGTGGGTTTTTCATTTTTTTTTACCAAAGGTCACATTTTTATTTTGTTTGTTTTTACTTTTTAGGTTTACTTGAGATTTAAGACTTTTTAAATTATTTAATAAATGAAGTTACTCTTTTTCTGTATAACAATTAGAGATTCAGGTTGGAAGGATTTAATTTGAATTCAGTTTGTTGAAGTTACTGATAAATTTAGATTGCACGTTTTACGCAAGAAAATATAGTCAGGTAAGTGCGGGATTTGCCAAACCTGACTATATTTATGTCAGTAAGAGATTGGATTTAATAAATCTGACCAATGCATATTGGGTCAAGCGGTTAATGCGTTTTAGATCAGAAACACAAGCTTTTGCAGACTAGTTATCATGTCAAACCTAACTATATTTATGTCAGTAAGATATTGAATTTAATAAATCTGATCAATGCATATTAGGTCAAGTGGTTAATGCGTTTTAGGTCAGAAACACAAGCTTTTGCAGACTAGTTGTCCTGTCACTTAAAAAATAAAAATATTAGGGTAGCAACTAGAGTTGACAACTCGTGTTAACGTGTCCGTCTTAGACGTCGAATAAGTCAATACAAACACAATACGTTTAATAATCGTGATTAAACATCAAATACTATTTCAGAAAACACGTTTCATGTTCTCGTTGCAATGTCGACTTTACCATAACAGGGTATTTGAATTGCCGTCGATGTTTTTATTATATACTTTCACTCTTTTGCTTTAGACGCGATAGATTTGAACGGTAAGTATAAACTTTGTGATTATGAACGCATTTACCCACACATTTTTTAATTATGTAAAACCAATAATATGAAACTTGAAACCCAATAGGTTAGGTAGTTTCACCCTAAACACGGGTTTACCCGACTCTAAACCCGAATTGACAGCTTTGCGTCAGGTAGATATCCCCAAACAAACATCAATTTTTCTCCAGAGAAGCTTGAATATTGTATTCACTATCTTCAACTCTTCAACATCATATCAATTTGGTTCCTATCATCAACAAGAAGCAAACAACAAACATTTCAAGAGTTTTTGCCAAGGAAAATTGATAGAATCTCCATAGATCCAAGAATGCTGATACATATTGTTTTTATACAAAACAGTGTTTCGATGGCCATTATAATCTTTTGCTGTTCATGTCCATTAGATCCTAAAACAAGGCATTGTGAGAAAGAAGATCAATCCTATTGTCACACAACCATTGTTCAAGCCTGCCCGTAGCGATGAATATCTGTCAGTATACTTCATTACAAGACTAACCGGCAAGCGGGTTAGCGTGAATTGTCACACGGTTGAGTCTGATCTCTGCGAGAGGTCTATCCCCAGGTCCGGTTTGTGTCTGCATGAACACCAAAAACAGTGAATACAAGTTACATTTAATTTAGTATAGTTGGTGTAATATGAAAGTTGCACTGAGCCACACAAATAAAATGCTTGCATGTTCGCAACAAGGAAAACCGAAGAGGTAGCAAAAAATAGTCAATAGCAAACTTGTATTGATAAAATGAGCAAAATGTCACTTCTTCCGTATCAAAATGAGTGTCCAGTTTCCCATATCTTTCCGTAAAAGTTAAGGGTGAGTTAGTTAGGGGTGGACTTTTCCCAATATGCCCCCCATGTGCTCATGTTGAAACTAGAGCTGGTGATTAGGGACGCAACATGAACACGGCACAATTTTAGCGTGTTTGGACCCAGCATATCTATAATCGTGTTTGTGCATGACATAATACACCAACGCTATTAAATCATAACATTGATTAATCAATTCTCCATCTCTCCTATCTATTATGCTTTCATCTCATCTCATCTTTCTTACCTACAAGTCTATACTTATCGTTCAAACATATTGTGCATAAGGTAAGGGAGTGAAAGTAGAGAATAAGAGTAAAATTAATTGCGATTGACGTCATCGTTCATTTAGGTGAAGGCTGTGAAGCCGACATGAACACGACACACCAACACGGTTCTTAAATGTGTTGTGTTAATGTTTAATATTGGAACATGATTTTAATCATGTCGTGTTTCTGATTACCCATACAACACATATTTGACCTCTAAAACGAGTACACGACACAACAAGAACACGTTAGAATGAATTGACAGCTCTAGTTGAAACAAACTCAATGGATCCTAAAGAACTTATAATCTTAGGGATATTGTTGGTAATTTAAGCATAAGCAACTAACTGAAAAGGGAAGTGGACACTCATTTTGAGGTAATTTTTTTTTATAGAGAAAGTGGACTCTCATGTGGGACAAAGGAAGTACTTCTTTTGAACCTCATCAAAAAAGAATGTTTCACATAAGTAATGGCGAACGAAATGTACCTTCTCCATGATATCAAGAACTTCGAACCCATGAATCACTCTGCCGAACACAGTATACAATCCATTTAGATGAGGCTGCTTCGCATAGGATATGAAGAACTGGCTTCCATTAGTATTGGGGCCACTATTGGCCATTGACATTATCCCTCTTGCATTATGCTATAAAACAAAGATAAATTAAGAGAAACTGTTAATCAGTCTGAATATTCTAGTTCAAGATTGTACAAAACAATAGTATTATCAACATGAAACTTCAACTCAAAATGAAAAAGAAAAAGAAAATGAAACATTCAGGGTCTGTACAGATGCAAACAAAAGGGAGATTCAAAGAATATTTTTTATGTGCATTAGATTTCAAACATTTGGATTTTGGACCTGAAGATACAGATTATGTTACAATTATTATTCAGATTGCTAGGAGTAATGACAAGTTGACAACTAAACTTCTAAGCTAATAGATCAGTAATCACAATAATCGCAAAGTGGTTTGGAAATTTTATACTATTATATTTGATTACCTTGAGAGACTCCCTAATTTCGTCATTGAACTTTTTGCCCCAAATACTGGTACCACCCTTGCCAGTACCAGTAGGGTCTCCACCTTGAATCATAAAACCTTTGATATTGCGATGAAATATGGTCCCATCATAGTAGCCACTAGCACATAGTGCCAAAAAATTCTGCATTCGCAAAAGAGGTGAGAATTAATAACCCGTTGAAATCAGCAAAAGGTCACTGACAGTATTGAATCAATATAGTTTGTCAAGATATAGCAAGAGTTAACATTACGAAGTTTACACAGTAAAACACACCTGGGGGACAAGAAAAAAGAAGAAGAAGCTATCAGTTCATATCGCGTGGATGCAATCAGTTTCAAACAATCATGAGGATTTAACATCTTTAAGTAATCAGATCACATAACTCTGAGATTCCAAGAGCAAGTAAAGGCAAAATAGTTAGCATACTGAAAAAGAAATCTCTAATAGTTACTTATGCAAATCTTCTTTTCTTAAATCAAAATCAAACATAAGCTAAAACTCAAAGAAGCTAAGCAGCAGCTATTTATAACTCTCAAACCAAACACTAACAATAAATAAAGTAAAAAAAGTAAAAAAAAAATATTCATCCTGAAAATATAATGATAACCTCAATAGAACTCAGAACACAAAATTCAGTCTAGGCACACAGAAAAGCCAAATGGACTTGTTAGTTGGCTAATTTTGCTTGGACTGTTCCAATTTGAGCCCAATCTATTGACATCACTGTCACTACCCAGTGGTGCCCTATATCTCCTGCATTAGTTACTATCAATGTGGTCTATCCCTTACAAAATATCAATACTTATACAATGTTTTACACCACAATTCTAAAAAGCAGTTCAGATGGTTGTACTCATTTTGACTCTGTTTGTTTGGTCGACATATATTTATCCCATGATCTCTCCCTATGCGCACCACCGCCCATCATTTCAAAGTAAAAGTCACCGACTCACCAAGAGAAGCAGTTAGTTTATGAACAATATAGTTCCAGTTAAAAGCAGGACACGAGCTGAGCTAATGAGATGATAGAAAAGTGCACCAAATTGTTTGGAAAATGCTTTTTGGATTTGAATTCAAAGACTAGCAAAGGTACTCACTACATCTAGTTTTCCCAACTGGCAATACAGCAAGGAATGAAGAACATAGAATATTGCTACATATATTGTTACTCGATCACTCGAAACTATCTTCGCAAAAGAAGTTCGTTAGTAAACTCGGTACCCTACGAAGTTCCATCTGGAGACGGACCAGAATGGCAAAAACAGTTTGTTTTATTTTGACAGGCAATACTACCACCTCCAAAGCTCGAGCCCGAGACCTTACTTAAGGAAACCGAGTTCATAACAACTTGACTTGACCCATTAGGCATTGGCAAGGGCTTGGACCAACACTCTACAAAGTCAAATAAAGTTGCCAAAGCTTCAAATTTTAACACAAGTTTGTTCCATCAAATCTCTAGAATCACTAATTCTTCGCAGAGTACCCTATGAAGTTCCATCCGAGCAGAACAACAAAAACAATTTCAAGCGAGCCAGTTGATTCGGGACCAACACTTTGCCGATTCAACTCATGTTGCCAAAGCTTCAATTTTTAACCCAAGTTTGTTTAATCAAATCTCTAGAATCACTAATTAAAACCCTAACTCATAAACCCAGTTCCCAATCCTCGAATTAACACGAACCTAACATACCTAAAATCATTGCACTACCATAAACAACAAATCAAATTCAAGTAATAACTAAAAAGAACCGTTCAAAGTTCAATCAACCCAGTAGAACCCTCGAGAAACACGAAATCAACAACATAAATATTCCTTTCCGCAGAAATTTTTGCGACTACTACTTTGAATTGGGTATATTTTCCGAGAAACAAACGATTCTCACCTCGGCCGTTTTGGGGACCTCGTCGCAGAAGACCTCGCACTTGATGTCGCCTAGGTTTGTGTGAAGAGTCACCGACTGCAAAAACAGAGTAGGGGTCAGTAAGCGGAGTGAGAAGAGCAATGACTGTAAGGTGTTCGACGAAATTACGCAGAGAAGTACCAACCATTTTTTTCTTTTTCGCGGTTCTCTAGCAAGCGTGTGTTACAATTTGCGAATTCTGATTGTAGTGTATAGGATGGCCTTTTTCTACAACTTTGCTGAACATGGGTGGATTATATAGCTCGAGGTTATAATTTGTAGTTTTGGTCCTGAATTTTGTTGGGTATAGATGGAAAATAGAGGCCGCCATTCGGATTTTTATTAGTGTCTTTCTCGTTTGGGCTGCATTATTTGGGTCGTTACTCGGGTTCAGGTCCGTTCTGAGAAATGTGCCGTAAAATTATCAATCATATTTCGGGTTCCTGCAAATACGAATCAAAATTATTGGGTCTAATTTGAAAATGCGAAAATGAATTTTGTATCAAATTTTGTATCCATGAGGTTTTTAGACAAATCAGTTCAAGAGCTCACGATTACAATTTTCAGCTCGTATCACAAAGACTCAACTTTGATCCAATTTGTAAGAATTACTGAATTTCACGATGCAAAATGTGCAAGTTGAGTGTAAATCATTCGATTTGAAAATTAATTCAACCTATGTTATACACATTCCAAACCCAAGAATCAAATTTTGAGTTTATAGTATTAAAAAAAAAAAATCTAAAATCAACAAATACAAATGTTCACCCATAAAAACAAATGAATAATAAATAATTGTCAGGTCACACCAATTTATAGGCACTTTCAAGTATTTCTTGAGCTGTCAATTCAGCTTTTACAAATGAGGCTCCTATTGCCCACAATTTCATGTCCAAATTGCTCGTTCTACTTCACATAGCACAAGTAAAATGGATCCTCATGGATAAACAAAAAAAAAGTACATTTTATAAATCGAAAAAATCGTTATGCAAGTATGAAAATGGAAACGCCAGCAGACGATGATCCATGTGTGCAAGTGTGAATTCGCCAGCTATTGTTCATCTTTCTCATCCATCTTCGAGTATTTCTCTGTGTACATGCATGCAGGACGTGCTACAATATTTGTAATTGTACCTGTGAAAGGGAACTTTGCCGGCCAGTGATGTATTGCAGCACGAGCAAATAATGTCCGTTGATGACGAGCTTTTGGGTTGCATTGTACTCGATGAGGCACTGCCTTGAGCAATAGGTGCTGCAGCTCCGGCCATTCTCCTCTCGGCAGCGGCTGCTCGCTTTTCCCTCTCAGCGGCAAGTGCCCTTTTCAGTTCCTCCTGGTCGAGCATTTATAGAGAAAAATAGATTTGCGTTAGTGCGAAGAGCTATGTGCGGTCCCTTTTCTAAAACAAGATAGAAACATTATTCAGATGCTAGAATCGAACTAATACAAACCGACAGAACCAGGTAGCCTAGCTAACTTATGAGTCACCCAATTCGCAAAGCGGTAAACAAAAGAGAAACTAGCGTTAGCAAAAACAAGTCTTCAGCACTAAACAATCATCCACCAACAAGCCCACCCGACTCAAATCCAAACCACCTTTCTTAATAGCGGTGATAACCGATTGAGCATCCGATTGTAAGAACTGGAAACTGGAAAACGATTTCCTATTTTGAGAGGAAGAGTGACCTGTGTTCGAAAGTTCAAAACCACATCCTGAGCTCTTCCTTTGAACATCAAACCCACACCCCCTCTCTATAATTTACCATATTCTCTCTTCAGAAAATTGTTTGCTTCCTATCTATTCGTTGAATTCACTAATTGAAGAGTTCAGGAAAGTCTGCGTCGCATGACTGTTGAGATGTTCGACCAGAATCTCGTAGTTGGGGACAGTAAACAAATAAAATTTGTGGAAGTGAAAGCCGGTTTCTCACTTCAAAGCCACCAACATGGACATCCCTAATTCCAAGTAAACTAATTATAAGTGTGATTACCTCCTCGACCTAGCCACTTTTCCAGAAGCCAAGATGCAGGCCACGAACATTGTCACTGCCAACGAGTATTTTCCCCACGTCCTAGTGGCCCCCTCCCTCTCTTTATCATTCTTCTTCTTCTCGGTTCTGTTCAACTGTTTTAATCTATCAAGAAATTTGCTATTCCATTTGAAGATACCAAGCAGACCACAGTGATAGAAGATGAATAGTAGGACTGCATGTTCTAGTTTAAGTTATGTACGTATATTAAATTTATTTCGAATATAGGATGCTAGAAGTCCAAACAACAGAATAGTTGTTTTTGAAGCTAGTTCTTGAGGAAGATGTTTTCAATCGGGAGAACATCTTCCAGAGACAAACAGACCCAAAATCTTGGCTTGGCAATATAAAAGGACAATCGGCGATGAACAAAATAAGTGATAAATTTCAATTATTGCTGATTGCGACCGATTCAAAACCCTCAACTAACCTCTTTAGATATTGATGATCCACTGCTAGGCTGAGTGACTCCTTGATTCTCCGCGGCAGAAGCATTTTGGGACGAGGTAGCCTGAGCCTGCATATCCACATTTCAAAGTTGTTGAGCACAAAAGGTGACAAATTTGGAACCATGAAAGTGAAAATCATGGAGAAAAAAAAAATGCAGGAATGCTCAATACTATACACAGTTAATGAATAAATCAGTGTAATTGTAATTTAAACCCAATAAGTATCTTCCTTATACTTTTAAGCCTAATTTTGAAATCAATAAGAAACTAGTGTGGTTGTGGTCTTGTGGACATAGGCACTTGGCGAACCAAATAAATCCTTACGTGTAGATTTTTTCTTTCCAATTTGCTAGATTCGATCTCAATGTACAGTTGTACACCTATTGCTCCAAAGTATAATTCATCAATACTGAACACTACATCAATAACTGCTATTGGCCATCATTTCACAAGCAAGTACTCATATTTTGTATTCACTAATACTCTGCCCATAAATCGGTGGTCTCAAATGGACTTACTACTAACAGATTTTTTTAGTCTTCTTCATTTCAAAATTCTTTCTTTTTCTTGATTTGAGTTTAGAAAGTAACTTGTCTTCATCAAGAAATCTTTAGAAGTTATTTTTTATAGAAAAAAATCACAATCCTATAATATCGTTCTCAGGTGATATTACCCACTCCTCCATTTCCTTCCCTTTAGCTGAGAGCTCAGTCTCGATTCACAATTGTTCCATTAGTAAAGACCATCATCAAATCATATTCAAAATTCCAGCTTGGAGGGACAGGAGCATGAACATCATCACAAGGACATAATCAAATTTCCATGTTATCCCTGAAAAAAAAGAAGGAATATGCACCTGAGCCTTCTTTTCTTTCGCCTTCCGTAATTTCTTCAACTCCTTTGCTCTTGCTTTCTTCTTGGCATCTTTCTCCGCCTGAACAACAAGAAAAGATGTACCATTATCAATTCATAATATGACTATGAAACAAATGCTTAACAGTGGAATGGACGGCATGGGATGGTTACAAACTCAAAGAGGTGAGTGACTGAACAAGGACACATAAAGAGGGGGTTTCAACATTGATAAGACGACTTAGATCCCCACACTAGTCTAATGCTCTTCTTCATAATCTATCAAACCCAACCTAGTTAGGAGTAAACATTTCAAAACTAATAATTAGGTGGAGTGATAGAGGACACAAGATACTATAATCCAGGTTCTTCTCGTATTTCTAGCTAAGCAATCTACCACATCCCTGCATTATCTAATATCTTAGCTTTAATCTTCGAATCGCTTTTTCCTTAATACATGAATGGAGGTTCAACAGTCTGATTATACTTCTTTTGGCTTCCTTATCCCTATGATATAATTTGATGTCTGGTATTTGTGCTTAGAAACATATCCAAACAACAAACTTTGGCATACTAACTGTACAAAGAAAAAATTCATGAATACAAGTGATCATGGCCCGATGAACACCAAAAACACAATCTCCTCTTCTTTCGGTATCCTTATCTCTTACTGACCTCTTATAATTCATATTTTAAAACAAGTCTTATTCCATGCCTCTCAACCTAGGATTGCCACCAAACCCAGTACATATGAAATATATCAAGTAAATGCAGGACCATATGCAAATCAATCATTAAAGAGATAGCCGACTGACCTGCTTAGTAGATTGAGATTCCTCCATTTCTTTTGTCAATGGACTAGGCACCTTAGCAGCGATCCAGTCCCACTTATCAAGGTTTGAGGCCATGTATCGTCTAAAAGTGTTTCGGACCTCTTTCTCACCTGCCAGCATGTATGGGGTCCGCCCCCTTTCGTCTTTGACACAAGGATCCAAACCTTGTTCTAAGAGTTGTAAGACTTTAGCAACATTGCCCATCTGTGCTGCTTCGTGCAAAGGAGTTGTCATAAAAATAACTTCACTCTCACTCTCGCTCAAATTGAGCGGTTCATCATCCTTTTTGTAACTCGAACATGCTTCAGAGCTTTCCCTACCATCCAAGTTGTCCCTCATATTCTCTTTTGAAGTGCTTAGCGAGTCATTGATCATGGTGGAACTGGGCAGTGAATCTTCCGTGATGCCTAATGTTTTTTCCTTCTCATCTACTTCATAGAAAACTTGTGTTAATTGGTTATAAATACGACGGGCTTCCTTGAGAGTAGGCCTACGGACACTCAAAGGAACATTTCGAATAACACAATGTTGATGACTAAAATATGGTTTTTCCCCACCAAAAAGCAGTTGCTTGTTGCTTGAAGGAGCATGAATGAAAACACAAGAGGAAGCATCAAAATAAGTCTTCCACGCAGCAAGTAGTTCTTGAATGTCCTAAATTATCATTGAGTTTAGAGTTAGTCAGGCTTTTGAAATTAAGAAATCAATATACAAAAAAATAGAAGAGCTCAACTTAGAAACTTCTATATGAAGCAATAGGAATGCATGGATTGATGTATCACAATGTCGGTAAAAACACAAACACAACCATTCATTTCTTTTTTGCTTTAGAGTTTGAGTCTCTTTGGCTTTTGGATTCAATGCCTCTTTAATGCTCGGAGTTGCATATTTAGATTTGCAAGTTTATGGTTGGCAATTTGGTTTTATGTTTAAATCCATAACATTTGTACATGCACCCTTAGGGTTCACTCCCAGCTTGCATACTAAACTGACTTAATGTGACAAGACAACAAGGAGTTCCTACTTCCATCAGTAATATAGATTTGTTTAATTAAATGGACATATAGTTGCAACTTGTAACATTTTTTATCATCACAATATCACCTTACAGGGGTACAAGTTGAACACAGAAGTCAGAATAATAAGCATTAATCGCAATACAACAAAATTCGAAGACTTCTAGCATGGATTGCAAACAGTGTAGCTTTATATACCTTTTTTAAAGCAAGTTCATTATATCGACGAAGAGAAGCTCCAGCAGAATGTGCAGCCCTACCAGCTCCATCCTTTGATGACTGTTTTTTCCCAGCCTTGGCCCTTACAACGTATCTACAAGAAAAGAAAAGCAATCAAGCATAGTCCTAGAGGGGGAAAAAAAAAAAACACTTCTTGTAAGTTATTACTTATAAGGACTACAAAAGGACAATGAGAGCTTAGATCAGAAATTCAGAATTGCTTTCTCTTCCAGATAGAACTTCCATAGAATCGAGATAAACTAGAAAGATTTCTACATATCACGACCTCAGCAAAATAACAGAAAATATTAAATTTTCACATTCAAGTTTCAGCACATGTCCCATTTTATTGTTTGAACCAAACAAACACAAGACAGAAGAGGATGTTGACCTTGCATCTGGGGCAAGCCTTGTACCAACATCAAGACTTGTCCTCGTGACACTAAGGAAAGGTGAAAACAATACCAACTGGAAATTGAATAATTACAGAAAAACAAGATTACCCAAGAATCAAGGCTAGACAGGGTCATGATGTCCTAAAGATTGGGACATATACACAAGGCAAACGATGCATTGAGTTGCAGATAATATCTAAGGCACATAGCTCAAACATCAATCAAATAAGTTACAAAGACTAGCTCCTTACACTTTGTCCTTTACAATTATAAGAGAAACAATAACAGAAGAATAAAAATATTTGGCTAGTAACCAAGTGTAGAAAGAAGCAAGGAAATCTAGGAATAATGAAAATATACTGACCTATGAAATGTTTTGTGAGCCACAACTACGTTACCATCAAAGACACAGCCCGCAAAGTGTCCAGCACTTGCAAGCAACACGATCCTCAAATGGGTATTATTCCTTGGCTCGTTAACCAAACGTTTTAATTTCCCAATCACTTCATTCTCCCGCATGAAGCCCCCATCATCTACATAAACTGCTTTATCGCTCTCATATGATATATTTTGAGAGTCATCTAAAAGTAAACTCTTCCAAACTGAAACTTTCTTGCCTTTCTGCAGACGAACAAATAATTTCTGCTTAATACTTACACTTGGCCCCCTATGAGAATTATTCCGAGGGTAGCATTCCCGGTCACCTTCATCTTCTGATCCTGATATACTTGAAACATCAAAGTCTTTAAAAGAATCAGATGTCAACTCATCAAAATCTTCCTCCTTCACGGTGTCCTTTCCAGCAATGCTTAGCTTGACCTACAATCACATGCAACCAATTAAGTGCACCATATATGAAATACATTAAAACAAACAATGTCAATCATTTGTTTTCCTGTTCCAACTTCACTTGTTTTGTCTTTTGTGGCGTGATACTGGATATAATTGGAGATCACAATCCAAGAACTTCTGCACAGAACTTTGATGAAACTTGATTTTTTACTCACCCAATTAAAAATGTAGAATGTCAACTCTGTATCAGTAGATAAGAAAAATGCTCTTAATGTCTTCCGCAAGTCTACACTCCTAAACATATAATCCTTTGGAAATTTTCAGAATTTGTAACCTCAACAATTGACTTTAATTTCAAAAGGCTAACATCATTCCATATCACTATCACTGTGTTGATGGATCATTTCATTATCTCAAGCTCTCAGGCATTGATTTCAAAATCAACAGTCATGACAAGATACGCCAAATTCCACCAAATAGAACAGCAACCAACTACAATCCGTCTATTATAAAATAAACATATTTTAATTTATCATACAAAGTATCAATTTTTTGAACAATAAAACTAATAGAGTAATATACAATAGACTATACATAACAACACATCCTCACATACAATATCCTAGTCAGTAACTCAAAACTCAAATCCCAAAAATACGTTGGGGCTATGTGTAATTACCCCCAAAATTTGGAAAGTTTTTTGGGATTTGAGTTTTGAGTTACTGACTACGATACATACAACGAATACTTTCAGCCTTGACAGATGACCCTTATAAACTTTATAAAACACTTTTCCGTCATTTAATAGGATGGTAAATTCACCTCTCTATATGTAATTACCCCCACAAATTTACAAGTACATTAAAGGAGCCAAGCAAAAAGTTCAAAAAAATTAAACTTCACCAAAAGATGTGATCTTGAACACAATTGAATTTTATCAATAATCCACCAAACTCTAGAAACTAGTGAACACAAGCATCAATTTTCCAACTAAACCATAAATTAACAGTTCCTATCAACTCCAGTCTCCATATAACTGAAATAGGTTAAAAATCAGCATTAAGATCTGAATTCAGAGAATTTTACATTGAATCGATGAATGTCCAATTTGAAATGCGAGCGCTGGTCTTGAAGAGATTCGAACTCGGCCTTGCAGGTGTTGCATGTCCATCTATCCAAAGCAGCAGCGTTCTTCGAGCTCTTCTCATCTCCGTCGTCGTCGCTGCCGGGATGGTCTAGGGTTTTAGAAGCGGGTTTTTCGGAGGTCTCCGATTCGTCATCGGAGATAGAAGCTGCGGAATGATGTAGAAGGTGACTGGAGTCGAAGAAATCTGCCGGTAGTTCGAAGACAGAAACCGGCCGTTTCTCCGGCGGAGCAGCTGCGCCGTCGCCGGGAAGTGGAGTGGTGGCCATCGGAAAGTTTTTGGCGCCGCCTTAATCTGAAGAACTGTACTGACACAACAGATTTTATATAGAGTCCGATCTGATTTTTATTTGCCTGTTCGGGTCAAGTTTTGGATACGGATTTTCAAATAACGGTTTGACTAATGTGTAATTTGGAGCCGAACTCGTGTGCAGTCGAAATCAAACCTTTTTTGGATTTAGAGCACACAACTTAGACCCTAACAAATTTTGGGTTGTGAAAACTCGCACTAGTATCCAAAATCCGATATGCTACCCTAGAGCTGGCAACCCGACAAGTCGGGTCCCCCTAAACCCAACCCATTCAAGTCGGGATCGGGTCTACACTTATCAGACCCACACAACGGGTTGGGTTGATTGTGAAAAATTCGGATCAAAATATCCACATTTTATGTCTTAAACCCGACCCAAAATTTTGTCCTCTCTAGCGACCCCCAGCCCACATTATAAACAGGTCGGTGTAGGTTAGGCTTTTCAAAACCTGGGCATGGTCTAAAACCCTCACAAAATACTTTTATATTTTTAATTTGATTTGGTCTGTTTATAAGTCCAGTGTGGTCTGGCTCTATATTATATCAATCTTCAACACAACATGCACATATTATCTACTTCAATAAACTTCCAATTCTTATTTTTATTTTCATTTCTTAATACGTCCCTTAAATTTGTTGACTTTCACATTTTAACTAGTCAAAATCAATTTTGACTATTTTTCTACTTTAGTTCAAAATCAAATCTATCGATCATTTAATCTTAATCAAAAATTGAACTAATCGAACAAACCGAATCAATTTTTATTTGAAAATATAAATGAACCGAACACACAAATTCATCTATGATTCATTCATGTATAGTTTTTGTACTCATTTATCCATTTTTGGATAATCTTCACTTCTTGACTCCTTTGCTCAATAAGCCATTTTGGGTCATGTTTTGTTGCTGCTCTTAAATCTGCATGGTGAGCTCCTGAAAAATAAAAATTGAACCATATAATACCAAAAAAAGAGAGGACTATATTGGAAAACCGAGGGCAAATAAGTAATTCATAGTAACATTGATCCATAAATTTACCTTGTTCAGTGACAAGAGCAACAATGGATGCAGATATGTTTTTCAGCACACTGAAATGTTAAGAAGAATAATCAGTAATCTTAATAGTGATTGTATTGTTCGTGGAGCTGACAATTCGGGTTTCAGTTTCCAATTCAAAATGCCTTAACCCGGCTGCAAGGATTGCATGTTGCGGATTTCGGGACAAAATTAAATGCGTGTGTGGGTCTGACCTACCCGAACCGAAAGTCGATGGAACCTATTGTGTGTGACCAACCCATAAAAACGCGCAATAACATAATAAATAATTTTTCGTCTGTCATAACTATTCCGTCACTTAGCGGGACATGATAAGGGAAAGAAAAAGTTGACTGAAAAGAACGCACAAGTTTTCTGACCTGACCCATTACCCAGTTTACTTAACGACAACATTCAACAAGAAATTAAACAAATTACGGAAAACCTCAAATCGATAGAGAATCACGTACCCTCCTCTACTCCATGGATCTTGCATTCCGTTTGAGAATATGATGTTGCTACCAAATCTCTTCAAAACTTGCTCAATTCTCTATACAAACAAGAAATAGGGTGAGAAAGTGCACATGAACACATTCATGAAATGCACATTTCTCGGAATGTGCATTTCTTGAATGTGTTTCTTGACAATGACATGAAAATTGTCGAGAAAAGAGCACGAGACAACGTGATTGTGGATCGAGAAAAGACTCACATTGCCCCCGAATTCTGTCGTGATCCAATGAGGACGAGGACTAACCACGACTTTCTCGAAGCAACGATCCGAAGCCGATTTGTAGTTGTAGCCAAATGGAGGAAACATGCTCTGAGGAGAGCAAGTCATCGGCATGATCATCTCAGTACATGCCTAAAATAACTCGAAAAGATGTATTAACGTAGAGTTTGTGAACAGTAGGGTTTCGATCCCATTCCCTCGTAATAAGAAAACGAAAGGAGATTGCAGACACATCCTTGAATTATGTCTCTTTTAGGCATGATTTTCGTGAAACAGTTATATCAATCATATCTAGCAATATATTTCTTTAGTTTGATCTAAAGCTGACAATTCAAGTTTTGAATCATGTATCGTCAAGTTCGGGCTGAAGAAATCTAAACTAAACCGACTCACAAGAGTTGCGGGTTGTGGGTCATTTGGCCGGTTTACCCCACCCACAAATCAAGCATTTGTACTTTATATGACCCGGACCTGAAAAATGTGGGCCCGATTTTGGGGCGTCTGTGGGTTGAAGTCCGTGTTGTCAGCTGTAGTTTGACTACGTGCAAATCACATGTTACTAGTTATGTAATTATATACATAAGATAAATAGTTCACGGGATGTATATGCAATTTCCACTAAACAAAAAACTCGAGATTTGATTCGTACCTGCCAATCCCAACCTCGAAGACCGTGAGGATCGGATTCATTTTCCATGTCAAAGCACTTCTCAGAGCCCGTATAATTATAGTACAAACTTGCAGCCGCGAAGGCTTTGCTGAGCTTGGTAGCTCCCGGGAGAGACCTATCAATAATCTTGCACATCTGCGTAGACAAAAAGACGCTTCAGGACATGAAAAACGAAAACCCGAGCACTACTTGATCTTGAAGTAACATACCTCAAGCACGGGATGCGCTGGCAATGGCTTCATGAAGTTGGATTTTGTCGCGTAATTCATCATTGCAGTGTTCACAAAAGCCGACCATAGCCAGCTCCAAGCTGAATCTATCGAATGGAGAGTCCTGACATTTCAAAAACCTGGGTTTTGTTAGAAAGGGTATTGTAATGAGAAATAAGTAACGAGATTTCCGGCGTCTAAAGCTTCAAACTTTTATAAATTTCGGCGCCAAAATTTGAATTTTGAAAGAAATTTCTTTTCTTTTTTACTCTTAGTTTCTCTAGCTCATTGCATTCTTTCTAAACCTTTACCCTGACATCAGCAACTTGCCTCTATACCATAATTCGGGTTTTCTGATCGAGTTTTTTGGGTTTGGGTTGAAAATGTCTAACCCGAAACTGACCCATAAGTGGTTAGAGTCTGTGATGGTTTTAAGCTGTTTGTCGGGTTGGGTTGTGGATTTGCATGACCCGAACCCACAAAAAAGGTGAGTCGGGCTTTGAGTTCCTACGTGGGTTCGGGTCATGTCATTGTCCTTGATTCCCTCTATTTTTACTGAAAACCGAAAACTCGAGGAGGATTCAAAACCTACACTCACATTACTTATTTTTTGCATTCTCCACACATACTTTTATCCAAAAACCTTAACTTGATAAGTTTGTTTCACATTATTCATTCATGAAATTTATCAAAAAATGTTACGAACTTACTTGCAAGTTCTGAACTTTTTGCTCAGCAAAGCCAATCCCTTTTTGCGTGACAAAACTTCCAGTTCAATCCAGCTTCCTTTGATCACTTCATAGCAATTCAAGCTCGAATCCTACATTTCAAAAACTACTCATACGATTAATAACACAACAATGACAAGAAAGAAAAAACAGGACAAGACCCAAAAGTTGACCTTGAAATCTTTTGAAACAGCATCGTAGAAGCTAGACCATGGCGTAATGTCATCAAACTGCAAAATCGGAGCTGAAGCTGCCAATGCTCCGATCACTATGTGTGGGTATTTTAGCCTAAACCAAGCCGCTAGCACTGAAAATGAAAGTAACTTTGTTAACAAAAAATGCAAATTTATTCTACAAAACAACAACTTTTACAAAAACCAGCATTTCTTTTAAGGACTAAGCTTCTAAACTTAACACAATTGAGCCATTTTTTACTGTCTCTATGACAAGTGCATAGCAATTATAAAAACCAGCAATTAGCCTTAGTACACAGCTTATCGGAAGTTCAACGTTTTGGTATATCTGGACCGTCATTTTTTTCATCAAAGTCCTCAAACAATTTTATCAACTACCAACCTTCTAATCTTAACACAATTGTAAATTCCAACATCATAATCACCCAAAATTTATAGATTTAGACCCTATATTCTCGCCCTTTTTTTTTGTATTTTTTTTGTTCATCTACATTATTTCTTTAACTTTTTTCTTCCTCCAAATTTCTCTAACCCTTCCTCTACTTCTCACTAAAAAAACACATTGATTTTATTTGAAATTGAGTCCCGATGAGAAATCCTATAAAAATCTACATTCCGGTGCCAAAATCTTTAATAGGATCAAACTTAACAAGAGAAATAAACTCAATTAGGTCCTTGAAATTTCACATTTTAACCCAATTTAGTTCTGGGACCAAATATGAGAATTCAAGGATCCTTTTAGAGTAAACAACATTCAAAATATAAAAATTCAGGGACTGAATTGAGTTTTTTCCATTAAAAATTGAATACAACACTACCAAAGTAAGTCATTCTTTACAATGTCTCCCCAATAAGTACATAGCAACTACTCCAAAAAAATGCAATGAGCAGTTATAGCTGTTTTGTACAGTGACATGCATTTAATTTCTGGGATTATTGTACCTAGATTATGCAGGTGAAATGCAATTCAATGCTCAACATTGAACAACTTGAAACAACACATTTGGCAAGAAAATTCTGGAAATAAATCATCATCAGTCCCAAAAAAAATAAAATAAAATAAAATAAAATAAAGAGAAAACTTACTTCCTCCATATGAGCCACCAAAGACAACCACTGGAGATGCTGCAGAGGACAGGTTCTGCTTCAAGCTCCTTATCAGAACTGCAAAATCAGCCAAAGCTTGCTGTGAATTCAAGAACCCTAATTGCTCAGCAGATTTGTAGGAGTCAGTCCCAAATGGCAGTGAATCTCCATAAAACCTATGCTGCAAGACAAGACAGACAAAAATAATTAATACCCATTCTAATTTCAGCACCAAAATAAAGATTTGATACTAAAGTTCATGTTTTGATCAACACCCAGATAGTGAATTTTTCATTTTAGTTGTGAACTCTAAAAATGGTTCCTTTTTTCATGTTTTGGGTGTTTGAGAAACTAAAGGTCCATTGTGGGTACTTTCTCCATACCTATGACCAAATATTGGATCATAGTTTTTTTTTCCCCCTCAAAAACATTACTTCAATGAACACAATGAGGACTCTGAATCTCACACGTCAGCACCAACATAAAAAAAAAACACCCAAAATATCATGTTTTTATCAACACCGAGATAGTTAATTTTTGCTATGAGCACCAAAGTTGCTCCCTTTTAATGTTTTCTGTGTTATGATAAACAAACAAAATCAAAAGAAACAATCATAGAGGGGTTTTTTTTTTTTTTTTTTTTTTTTTTTGCTTCCAAAAACATTACTTCAATGAGCACAAGGAGGGCTCTGAATCTCAAATATCAGCAGCAACATCACAATTCCACCAAAAAGATCAACTTTTGATCAACACCCAGATAGTAAATTTTTGTAATGAGTACCAAAGATTGTTCCTTTTTCATGTTTTGAAAAGCAAAAAACTCAAAACAAACAAACAATTCCATAATGGGTTCTATCCAAAAACATTACTTCAATGAACACTAGGAGGGCTCTGAATCTGGGAGCAATGTCAAGCAAAAACCCAGAATTAGCAGCAAACCACTCAATATTGCCCTCATTGCCAGTGTAGACAAAAATGGGACCTCCATGGCTCCAATGGTGGTCATTGATAAGGTACTTCTGTTGGAAGATTCTATAGCTCTTGGGTGTAAAGGTAAAATGGTCAAGGAGCTGAGGAAAATAATGGGTCTTATATGGGATCTTCAAATTTGGGGTCTTGGCTTGTTTCATCGCAGATTCATAGCTTGCTGTTCTTGGAAAAAATATAGGCATCGAAGAAGAAAATGTGAAGCAAAAGAAGAAGAAAATAAGAAGAAGAGGCAGAGATTGAGCCATGGCCTCTTCTCTTGCTGGTGTTGCTGTGTGTTGTGTGTGACCTTTTTGAACATGAAATGGAACTCTTTTTAAGGTAGTGACTGTCCATGGATGTGATCGTGCTGCCAGAAGAAGACAAGGTGGTGGCTTGGGCTTGGCTTCAGAGAGAGAGAGAGAGAGAGAGAGAGAGATTGTGGGTGTATAGTAAAAAGTGGAGCTGCCAAATTTGAATGTTGCTACCAAGATGAGATGGTAAGTTTCATTACTAGGATTCAATTGGTCTCCAAACTTTTCTACCAATAAGGAAATTTCTGAAAGAATTTTATATTTTTGGTGGACAATAATTTAGAATACTTGTCAATGATTTGTTCTTTTCTTTATTTTAAATTGCCTTTTAATTGATTTCTTTCAATTTTGGAGCAAAATACTGATAAATATTTTATACTTAGCTTCATTAGTAAATATAAATTTCTTTGGAAAAAAAAAAAAAGTAAATATGAATTTTTTTCCACAAATATCTTCTTGTATTATTATTATTATGCATCATGTACATATGATGAGAGGAAGTAATTGAATGTTTTAGTTAATCGTTAGAATAAATATATATAAGAAATTATTTGAAAATTTTTCAACTTTCATGTTTTGTTTAAAGTGATGACAATATTTTATTGTGTTTTCTAATTAATAAATGCATTGTCATTGAATTTCATTAGACTATACGGACAAAACAAATTATTTATAACACAAGGGAACAAAAAATGAGATTAAAATGAAAATATGAAATCGGGATCAAGCTAACACAAGATGATTTCTAAGAATAGTATCTTCTTCTTTTTTTCTTGATAGCAACGGGACAACA
>JAYMTE010000056.1:0-27526 GCA_036897545.1 Pelargonium fulgidum
ACAAAATAAAATGGACCCCGCTACGCTCCAGAGCTTCAGTCAGCGATTCCATTTCTGCTCGTGTCAGTACGATACGGCTACCGAAACACACGTAGATGACCGAACCATCGACGTGTGCGTCAAGCCAAGTCATTACGGGTTCCGCCGAGTCGTCGATTGGAGGCAACAAGGGTCCAACCGCCCACACACGATCGTGGCCCATCTCGTTCTTGAGGTGATCCAGGTAAACTCGCTCCAACTCGGTGAACGAGTTTAGTACAAACCCCCAACTCGCCATGTTAGCGAAAACGCAGTCTCTGTAGAATTGGGAATCGGGGTCTCCATCCTTGTAGGCCCGGTAGGTAGGGGAAATCTGCCACCACGGATAAATCGGACGGCCAGGGAGGTCGGGTAACGAAATCAGAGCGTCCAAGTCGTTGGGATCATGGACTTGCGGGAGGTCGCGCCACAGGGAATTATTAACTGACACCGCGTAAGCACCGGACGGAGAGAACACGAGACGCTTGATGCCGAGGAGGCCGGCAAGCTGGTGAGTCCAACCGAGGAAGGGATCGGAGACGATGGCTACGGGCGGCGAAGGGTGGGATCGGAACCATTGGAGGATGGCCGGAGAGTGGGAATCGCGCAGAGCGCGCATGATTGCGATGAGCCCATTTTCGGAAGCGGGTGAGGGTGAGGGGAGCGGGAGGAGGAGGTGTTGGAGGGAAGAAGGGTAGGAGGCGAAGAGGGAGTCAAGGAGTGGAAGGTTGGAGGGAGTGACCAATAGGGTGATGGAGAGGCCGCGGGTGAGTAACCGGTGTGTGAGGTTGAGGAGCGGTATGATGTGACCAGGCGCAGGGAAAGGATAGAGCAGGAGATGGATTTGGGTTTTGATTACAGGCGCAGCCATGGCTAAGGTAGCTTCAGACAGAGAAGCTGTCAACATGTTGAAGAAAAAGAAAAATGTCCTTAAGATTGTATTCACTATCAAATTGCCATCAACAATTGGAAATTTTAAGAATAAACTTGATTATAATGCATTCAGTATCTTTCACATTACGTCACCTCATGAACTATTCTAAAGCTGAGTTCCATTGATACAGAGTTTGCTTATTACATGCACAAGCTAATTCTTCATGTTCATAAAGCTCCTAGTATAGGTAAGATCAGAGTATACAACATAAGCATAAACCAGCTCTTGCATGATACAAAACAGAAAATTTTATGTTTAGACAATGAAGCTATGGCCGGTTACTGATGAACAGAAGAACGGGGGAAAATAAACAAATTTTCCCTGCTTTATTTTGAGAGTTGTATTAATACTACAACATAGCAGGAAGCCATCCTCGCGTGCAGAAAATTGTCTAAACAGCAACAACGGTTCTCGCTAGATTCGAACATCTTGATGCTAAGCACCTATCTTCTCAACGTCCTCAGTTTGTGTGTTTCACAACCAACGATGTTATTATTGTCTAGTGGATTGTCCTTTTGTATGTCTTATTCTATTAGTGGAGTGGATAAATCAAGCTGCAGGCTGAGTGCCGCTCCATGCACGGTCATCGTCGTCAATTTCATTCATATAGTGGTTGCGACTGTCTTGTATATAGGATATCCCAGCCCATATTCCACGAATCACTAAGATGCTTATGAATACTATACTTCCAAGTGTGCATATGACCTATAATTGAGAAAAAACACAAATCATAAACTGAGTATAATTTCTATATAAAAGAAAAGGAAAAGGGGAGCCTGAAAAGGTTAAAATCACTAAGAAACTGTGCTATCTACTATAATAATATATAGATTCTAACTAGTTTCATGTTGAGAAAAGTGATGGGATGCAATCACACATCAGACCTTTCATAAATCTCTCACTAACCGTGGGGACCTCAGACTCTATATTTTTCCCTCATATTCCTATAATTATATTCAAATTAGGTTCCTCGTAGAACACTAAACTAATGCTCTGTGTTTATAAAGTAAAGCTAATATGAGTTCTCAACAAGCACTATACATTAGAAGATATAAAGTTCATGTCCTTGTGTTGGGCTTCAACCTAAGAAAGCAGCTGAGTTTCTTGCTATGGACAGAATGAATTAACAGATAATAAGCGGCTGCCTGAACTAAAATGAAATAGACAGGTTATGTTTTTAACAATAAAAAGAAAAACAAATATGGTATAGGTCTTTTCTCATTTTAGAATTACAATTACAAGATTTTCATTAGTATTTTGACCCAAGATAAATGTTTAGAACAGAAGAAAGAGGAATAAAACCCAAGAAGAATCAGAGCTATGGTAAGAGTGAATCATATAAGACTTCTAGGATAAGCATGTGCAGTAGCATATATCTTGAGAACAATGCCAGGAGAGGACAATGAATCTTAATCCAGGGAAAAAAGAAATCTGAATTGACAAAGAAAATATATCTAGTATGGCCTCTAAGAAATAAAGCTAATGCTAGTCACATATGCAGATCCAGTAATTATTTATTACCTCAAGAAATGCCTTTGACACCCACAACAATGCCAGTACCAAGACTCCATTAACAGAAAATCCCACCTGTATTAAACAAAAATAATTTATAACAAGACTTTTCACTTGAAGGTACATTGCATCAATGAATGGCTGATAATGAGCAAGAACTCATATCGATGAAAAAGAAATGTTTTTTAAATAGCATTTTAGAACAGCATTTTTCAAACTTGATTGGGCATAGATTCACACATTCACCTATAATAGAATGTTCGAGAAAACAAAATGTAAATAAGTAAATATAACTCACCATTCAGTATAAAGTTTACTGTTTTATCAACAATAACTTAAACTTTATATACCTTAAACTTTAGCCTTTAAGCGTCACAGAACAGGGAATGAGCAAAGCTGGTGCAGAGGATAATTAATATTTACTTGTACTTAGAGAAGCTAAATTAGTTTGATGTAATGAGACATATGTATCAGCACAATATGCAAACCGGGTAGTTGGCAAATCTACTCTCAATAGTATATATCTTCTTTCTACTCCATTCCTAATATCCTATACTTTATAATTCACCAATTAAATACCAGACACTAGCATATAGTACCAACCTCCAGTATACAAGAAACATAGGAAAAAAAAAAAAAACTAAACAGCTAATAAATAATTCATAGGAATATAGGATCAAACATCTTTTCACCTAATTGGGTATGTAACACTGTTATTGCCAGTTTCTAATTAGTATTAACTATTAGGCAATTAGCAACCCTAGATGATCATCCAACCAACCAACAAGAGATTCTTGGCATAATCAAAATCCTATAAGTCATACCACAATCACCAGGACTATCTTAAGCCTTCCACCCGCATTTTGAAATTTAAAAGGAATTGGTGACAGAATCCTTCACTACCTATCCATTGTATCTCTAAAAACCACCTAGCACAAGCAGTGATGGCCAGGGCAAAGTGGCGTACGAATTACGTCGTAAAACTGGAAACAAGCCCCCTTTCAGTCTATCTTAAGTAAAGTTGAACCATATTGATCATCAATATCTATGAATTGCTAAAACATTAAATCTCACTTGTAGAACACAAGCAAGCAAGTCAATGAAATATACTCAACAAACTAACCAAAGCAACTTAAGAGCTAATCTAGGCAAAAGGAATTTATACCAATTTGGTAGAGATTGAAATAGGGAGAACCGACAGAACCGCCTTTCGGGCTCGCTTGGAGACCTTCCTGAACACATTCTGAACAAACTTAATCAATAGATCCAAACTCCTGTCGTCTTCCTCATCGTCATCATCGTCTTCCTCATCGTAATCCTCGTCCCTACCGTAAACCGAATTCAACGTACGGCCCCAATTCCGGGGATCACCGGCCAAATTCCCAGCTTCCTGTACAAAAAATCAACAGGTAACCAACCATATTGGGTCATTTTGCTTATATATCCAGTTTGTATATAGAAATTCAGTGGAAGTACAAGAGCAGTAGGGGAGAGAGAGAGAGAGAGAGAGAGAGAGAGGAGCTGACCGGAGGGAAATTAGAAACGCGCCTTGTAGCCCGGACGTGGAGGGGTTGGAGGGAGCGACAAGAGTGCGATTGGAGGGTGATTCTGAGAATGGGACTGAAATTTGGATGTCGATGAATAGGGAAGAGAGGAGGAGAGTAACTGAGAGAAGATGTCATGGGAGAGAGTCAGGTCTCAGGTGGGCTTCGGTGGATCACAATTGACACAAAAAGTTGTTGGAAGTGCAGGTAAGTATAATATGTCTTTCTTTTTAGTCCTTAGTAGTTGAATGCTATTACTTCTACAAACCCGAGAGCTCTATTCACAATTTCAGTGCACGTTGCCAACTGAGTCACACTTTATTGATCTTATTTTTCACGTCGTTTTAGATTTGAGTTAGAGAGTTTTTATTTATTTATTTATTTATTTATTTATTGATAATTTACCACACGGGGGGACTCGAACTCTAAACCTGACAAGCAGGAGCCCAAGCCCTATGCCGCTGGACCAAATGTCTTTGGCGAGAGTGTTGCTTTCAATACCAACATTTACCTCTTATTGTACATAAAATCGTGCATTTATGAAGCTATCCTAAGTGTAGGTTTCTATCTCGAAGTTTGAATATCTTTAAGTTTTCAGTGAGTTAGTTATAAGTTTCCTTATTTTTGTATATTGGTTACTTTACATTATTAGTGTCCGTTTGTGAAAATGGTGTTCGATTATTATCCACGTTATAGAGATTGAAATAAGTTCATGAAGATGATTGATTGTCTTGTAATTTTTTTTATTGGTGTATCAGAGCACAAAACCCATAACCTTGATCTTAGTATGAGAGAACATATTTTTTTGTGAAAATTTTGAATTTATCGAATATTTGATCAGTAAATTTCTTTTACAAATAAGTAGGAGAGTTTGTAAAAAGTATAATTATCTAAATAAGAGGGCTTTACTAAGAAAAAGTTGACTGAAAAGTGAAAAGCATAAACCAGGCCTTCCATTGGAAAGATTAATTACTGCTAAAACTCTACTTTATTAGGTTCTTCAAGTTTCTTGCTAAACTAATTTCCAGGTTATGAACTCGTAGTGGAATTCTTAGTAGTTTAAGTTTTCATTTTTAGGAAAGATAATTCTAATATAGAAAGCTTGATTTCGGCAAACTTCTAGTACAATCCACCATAAGTTGTGTCACTCCCTCAAAAATTAAAATAGCTTAGTTCAACTTGCTTTGTATATGAAAGAAAACATGAAATTATTCAAATTATGATATCTATTTTACAACTTTTTTTTTTTGTTCTTCACTAGAGATCCCATAATGCAACATTCGCAATACTTGCACATCAAAGCATAGTTGTCAAAAGGACTTTTAAAAAACTAGAGCTCCATATGGCATTCACAGCACCACGAATGATAAATACAATTATCATACTTAGATTGTTAAAACAAGATGAACTGATGAGAGCAGCATGGCCAAATACAGTAATCCACATATATTTGTAAGTGCAAACAGAATCATGTTTTACACAAATATAGTCATGTTTCAAACATAACTTACAAGAACAGTGAACTCATTGATTTCCATAACATAAAAATAAAAAACTTTAATTGTACTGATTACTGAATTTCGTACATATCATTTTACTTCTGTTCTTCTCTAGAAACAACTAAGATTCTCCCCACAATTGTTGGCACTTTCAAATTGAAGTACAAATTGGATGTGCTGGTGTTTGAGATAGTTGATAATTCTATGTCATAGGGAAAGTTCAACTGGATTATTGTGTAGGGTTGCTAAGGGCCAATACTATGTGAAACTGTATTCATTCCAGTAATCACATAAAAAGAAAGCTGTATTATAAATTTGGATACAATACTGGATTATAGTCAAGTTAGGATTAAAGACCAACACTACAAATTTGCAATTCTAACAAAGGAAATCCAAGATATATAGTGCATATGTCAAATCCAAGATCTGGTTAACATCTAAAACAAAGGAAATCTACGACATATAGCTGTCCTGTTGATCCAATTGAAGAGAATCTGAATGTAAGCATGATATGGAGGGAGCTACAATAAACTTCCATCAGCAAGCAAACTGCAACAAACTTCCCTTCTTCACGATTTTATACTAATATAAGCGCATAACAATATGCTTATTACAAAATTCAAAACACACAACATATATCCGCAACCCAACTCCTTTTGCATTTAAAGTGCCACACATAACCTTGGCAATGTGCATTTGTCTCAACAACCTAGAAGCAAAACAAAACCTGATGAACTTGACCTTCATGACTAATTGACTGGGATGTATGAGTTATGCGGTTGCTAATATAAACATGAACATAAACATAGATATCTCCAAAACCTTTAACCATTATCAACGAAAACTCCCAAATGAAGAAGGCAGAACTAACCATTGAATCCTCCCAAATTACAGTTGGGTGAGAAATTGCGCCGCGGTTGAAACCGAGGAAAGGGCACAACAGGTTGTCCAAAAGGAGAAGGAATCCCAAGACCTGGTAGGCGATCATAATCTCCACCAATCATTTGTGGAATCCCAAAAGGGTTAGGGTCTCTTCTTGCTGGGAAGTAATAAGGCATGTCAAAACAAGGAAACTCCAGCCTCTCACTAGCTTCCCTCTTCCTCTTCTTCTTACACTCCCATGACAAAGCATAACTCTCTTTCCAATTGATCCCTTCCCTCATCCTTACTGAACTCCCAAACTCCTCCAAAAACTTCTGCTTCCACAAATCATTACTGGAAGACAAGTATTGCAATTCTGAACACACACAAGCCACCTTTGCCATATCAACGCCGCTAAGTGACTCCAAAATCTTAAGTTTAATCTCTGTTGGGAGACGCATAAAGCATGGAGGAGGCATTAAACCAGCATTTTCACAGAGGTCAATCAGTAATGGCAATGCAAGTCCATCTTTCACTATCTTCCAAAACTTAAACACCTCGGTTTCAGGGTATGATGAACTAGAAGACTCGCTGCTTGCATTCATCTTGTAACTTGAATCATTCTTAGCCCATACCAAATCAATAGTAGGTGCAAACCTATACTTATTTAAGCAAACCCCATGCCGTCTAGACCCTTCCCTAGGCAAGGACCCATAAAAATTGACAAAATGTCCCAAACTCTGAAACTTCAATTCAACATTTTCAGATGAACTTGTGCCATCAACCAGCAACTCAGGCAATGTGTACCAAAGTGATATAGAGATAGCTGTGGAGGGCCATTCATCTGGCAGCTGAAACCGATCAACCCGCAACTTCGATACAGAATCAATACCCACAAAACCAGTCTCCAACATGACCGCGTGTACCGCAGTGATCAGCAATTTGTGATCATTCCCATCATCACCCACCTCCTCCCTCAATACCCTCCTCAAAAAGCACGGCTCTGAGAATTTCTTTCCGATTACAACAGACCCTTCACCATCAAAATCCATGTCCTCAGTATTTACGTCTTTCTGGGCATCCGAATTCGACATGTTTTCCTCAGATGGCGTGTCTACAGTCAAATCCGGAACTAGGGTTTCCGGATTTGGGAAATTTCCAACAGGGGTATCAATTTTCTCAACTTTGGGTTCTTGGGTTGCTTCATTTGTGCATAATGGAACAGGGGCTTTTGGTTTCTCAGATTCGGGCTCCTGAGAATTGAGATTTGACGGTCCGATTTCGGGAGGCGGTTGTTGTTGGGAAGGATTGGAAGGTAGGGTTGGGGCAGAGAAGGAATTGGGATTGAGAGAGTAGAAGACAAGGTCACCTGAAGTGATGCCGAGAGATTGGATGGATGTATTTGGGGAAGACACGTCCAGCTCCTCCTTCCTGTTGAGTGAGAGATGAAGAGACGAAGAAGACGACATGATTGCCTGAGAGAGCTGTTCCTTGAGTTGGTAGAGAGAGCATGAATTGGGCACTTCGATCTTTATGGTTTCTTTGGATTCAAGAGATCGTACTCTGAGCTTCATGGCGGTGATTGCTGTCTGGCTGACGTGACGATGATGAAGGAGAAGAATAAGAGTCGCAAGATTTGGGGATATTAGGGAGTGTGAATCCAAGTCCTTTTATTGCTCTTCTGCTCTTGATCCGGTCAACTCGGCGACCCGGTTATCTAATCGGTTTAATGCCCAGTTCGATGTTTAAAATATTGGGAAAACATATATTTGAGTCTGTTTCTATTGAGATTTCATGTTTTCGTATATTTAGTTGGTTTAATTTAAAAATTTTGTTTGAAGTCATTTATGCTCTTCAATTTGTCTTAATTTTATTTGTTTAAAATGTTAGAAGTAGTTTGCGAGAGTGAAGTGACTAAAGGTGATCCAAAGAGATCTGAAGTCACTTGTAACATCGAAGTGACAATGAGTCATCAAAAATTGAATATAGTTTATAAAAGAAAAAATATAAAGTATTGGTTTTGTGAGATAACCCGTAGAAATTTAAAGATGACTCGTTAAAAAATCTTGATTAATGGTGAATGATTCTAAGTGTAATGCTGGTTTTGTGAGATAATCCCTAGAAATTTATAAATGGCTCGTTAAAAAATCTTGATTAATGGTAAATAATTCTAGGTGTTCTTCAACTTTGACGTTTAATCAATTTTGTAATCTTGGACAAAAAAACATGAAGCCAAAGATTGAATTTAAGACTCAATGTGAGAGAATTAGAAAATCGAGTAGATCCATACTTTAAGCCTTGAGAATTTCTATTATATCGAGTGGTTAGGTACAACTTGTAAACATGAACAAGTTGGCTAACACCATATATCTTTATTTGTATTGGTTGATCGATGATCAGTTTTATTATATTATTCTTGTTCTTATTCACAGGTGATTTTAAGTACAAATTTTCGTAAACAAGTTAAAGAATTAAATTTCACGTAATTAAATTTTATAAATCGATTCCAACAATCGAATCAACCTGTACGATCAAACTCATCCACATACATATAACAGATAGGGAAAAATAATAAAAAATGTCTAGGATACAAGTTTTTGGATCTAATATTCTCATCAAATTGGAGATAATTGTCATCTCCAAGTCCAATCCATAGCTAAAAAATAAAAATCATATTTTTATTTTCAAAGACAGGGCTTTTTCAGGGCAAGAGGAAGAGCACGAGAAACGAACAAGGCCCAAACCGCGAGCATGGTCGGTTAGATTGGGGCACCCATTTATAACAAATAGAGGCTCCTTCTTCTCCTACGTCTCTGTTTCTGAGCTTTTTTTCTTTTCCATTACAACTGAACCAATCAAAGGCGCGTTCTTAAGAGTTCAACACCAACTAGTAAGCTTCCCCTCTCACCTGAACCCACATTTACTCGCAATTTTTTTAATTTTCTCGCTGTCTGTTGCCAACAATTGTTCCAAGTGGTTTTAGCTGATTAATTTTGTCTTTCTTTTGATTGTTTAAACTAGGGTATAGGTTTATTACCTGATTTTGGGCTTTGATTGAGATATTAGGTGAAAATTTTCGATTCCCTAATGTGGGGGTTATTTTGTTGTTTTGAGGCACGACTTGCAGCTGTTACCCATTTCAAATTTTGATTTTTCTTGCATTTCCATCTACTCAGTAGTTTGGTAATCAATTTGTGCTTGCGTTTCTGAAAGCTGAGAGACTGAATGAAAATTTTGATTTACCGTTGTTCTGACTTGTTTTACAATGTATTTCTTTCTCTTAAAGTTTTCAAATTTGATTAGTTTAACCTTTCACGTGTCATGGGATTGATGGGAGAAACCAGGGAAAATTAAATAATGTGGTTTGTGTATGTAGAAAAAGAAAATGACTCTTTCCTAGAGTAAAAATTATGAAGTCTAATGACAGTAGTTACAAGGATTTGCTCTGGTTTTGCTGCTAATTGTTTTGCTCTGGACTGAAAAACTGATAAGAAGGAAGAAACTAGTAGGAACTCAGATATTAATGTATTTAGTGTTATTTGGGTAATTAGGTTTTCAGTGCCTATTGGGTCAAATGGCTGAACCACAGGGCAATACTTGTTTTCCTTACCTTGTTTATTTTTTTAAGGAGTCGAGACTCATCTAGGCCTGTTTTCTAAAATAATTTGTTCCCATTATTTGTCTCTCATTTTGTTTGAAGAGTATGTCTGTATTTTCTATGATCTAGTTTATGGATAGGTATAGGGATTCATCTCCTCTTGCCCCCTTCATTGTGATATTGCTATACAGGAACAATCTGAAATGAGCCCAAGGTGGTATATTGTTTTTTGATCAGTATATGTTATATCACATTTTGTGGAAAAATCTCTTGTTTTCAGTCATCTAAGTTTTAATGATACAGTTCATTCTAATGTATGGCTTTTACTATGCTATTCTGATTGTAATGCGTTCTAGTGTTGGTTGTTGGTTTTGTAGAACTCTGAGGCTTGATTCTTTGCTTGGATGGCAAATAACCATCAATATTCTGGAGTGCAGGTAGCATATCATAAAATAACTTTATCTGGTAAATTAGGCTTAGTTCTTGAGATAAAATTTGCCATTTCAGTTTACAAATGGCTGTAGTGCTTTCAACTCAAGTTTGTTATCTTGTTTATTGTTTTCCAAGGCTAGACTTGTCATCAATAGGTCCAACTATTTCTGGATTTTGATAGGATCAGACGTGATTTTGCGTAAATTTGAAAGGAAATGTGTGAGTTTTTAGTATTTTAGAATTTTTGATTGAATTCCAACTCTAATGGAATTGAATTTACTCAAAGTGGATTTGATTTTAGTACAAGTGAATTATAAGAATTGGATTTTCGGTTGAACATGTTTCCTAACTTAATCCATTGCCAACCCTAAAGATACAGAAAACTATGCCTTTGTCTTAAGACATCAGCAAGCCTCCACTTTATACTTTTGTATTGAGGCTTGCCTAATATCACAGTAGTGTTTTTATGGCACTAATGACTAACCAGAAGTTGAGTGTCATTTTCATTCTATCTCATTAGTTTGATGAGTTTGGTAACTTATCTTATCACTGGTCTGAAGTTTATTAATAACTCAGAGTCTTTATTCACCGAAAGGATTATATTTCAGTAGAGAGAGTTCTATAGCACATTTATTTAATTGTATGGGGTTGGGAATTCATTTCCTTTTTTTCTTCTTCATAATTTTTTAGTTCTAACATGAAGAATTTGTCCAACTCCACAATTTCCTTTACCTTCAGCCATTATATGCAAGTCATTTTGGGATTATTATTTTTTTAATCGTCGGACCTATATTTTCTATGTACTTGCACTTGTAAATTTTTTCTTATCACAATTTTGGAAGCCCATGCAGCCTCCTATGGTTGGTTCTGTTGATCCTCCTCGAAGTTTTGTATCACCCATGCCTGTGCAGGTGATATCCCTTTTTCCTTTGATCTTGATTAATACTATTGCATCTGAATTATTGTAAATTAATTTCTTCTTTTTATTCAATACAGTTCCGACCTGTGGTTCCAGCTCAGCAGTCACAACAGTTCATTCCAGTAGCTTCTCATCATTTTCAGCCTGTTAGTGGGGGTGTTCCTATGATGAATATTGGATTGCCTTCTCAATCTCAGCAACCCCAACTTTCTCAACAACTGCAGCAGCTGCCACATAGACCTGGCCAACCTGGTCAGCCACCACCACAGGGAATTCCATTGCCAACTGCTCATCAGAACATGCATGTCGTATCTGGTTCACCACTGCCACTGCCTACAGCTCAGCCTCCAAATAACTACACTCCTGGAATAGGTGGCCCCGGAATGCCTCTCCCTTCATCATATTCTGTAAGTTTTGCAATATGAAGATAAACAGAAGGAGCATATAATATTTCTTGACAAATATAGCTTGACTAATACATGGAAGGAAATAAACTTAGACTAAGAGCTTAATACAAACTAGAATTTGATATTTCTTGTATTTGATCATAAGAGAGAACCCTTTATACAAGAGTTGGCGAACATAAATTAACTAATACATGAAAGAAAATAGATTTGGATTTAGGGCATGAAATGAGGAGGTAAATTTGGAATTTCTTATCTAAGGAAGCCCATAAATGATGGGATCCTTAACATGTCAACAAGTTTATTCGTGGTCAACTATTTTTGTGCAGCTCAATATCTTTTTCTAAACATTATACCTTTACAACTTGCAGTATGCACCATCTTCCTATGGTCAGGTACAAGTCAATTTTAATGCTGCATCACAATTTCAGCCTCAGTTGCATCCGTCAAGTATTTCTGGGGGTCAATTGGGCATATCATCTGAAACTCAAAGCTTTTCTTCTGTTACGCCTCTGCAAAATCAGAGCAGTGCTTCAGTTACACCTGATCAGGACGCTGCTCAACAACCTTCAGTTACCACTGCAATTTCTCCGGTTAGAATTCTGTTGTCCTTCAACTAGTTGCTATCTCATCCCTCTACAATGTATATTGTTCCAAAACCTTTTCTGCTCCTTTGCCTTCTACTATGCTATATGTACAGTTTTCATCCGTGTCTACTGCATTAAATTCAGGCTGTAAATGTCCAACCTAATGCTGCTAAAGAGGGCCCTTTGGATTGGATAGAACATACTTCCGCCAATGGAAGAAGGTACATGATTCTCTTTGTAGCTGTTTGGCTTGATATTGGTATGATCAATTATTTAGTAAAATACCGAGTACAATAGCAGACTTCTGGTTTATTCTTTGGAGAGGAGAAGTAGGCTGCGATCTTAATTAGAGTCCTTATTAATATCATAAATATGTGTGGTAGCCTGACATATTGGGTTTACTTCCGTAAAAATGTGTGGTAGCTTGACATATCATCCTTATTAATATCATAAGAGAAAGAAACAAAGTCAAAGCAATTTACTCCCAGTTTTCAATTGTAAGCTTATTGAATTTCTGTGTTTGTAAGTTTGTGATTAGTTGGACCTAATAAATCCTTAAAATACTAATTGAGAAGGCCATAGTCTTTATGTTTATATATTACCCAGTCTTTAATTAACGTTACATCACCTTTCGTGTTAAGGATAGTAAATCGAAGATGCTGATTGTTGCTCCAAATTGAAAATGGGGAGCAGTAAACATCAAAGAATTTTGCTAATCTGGTTGTATATCTGGGCATCCTCTATCTGCACAGTGAATTGTGGCACTACAATGGAACATATGCCATTTGTATTCTTCTAAAGTTAAAAGGAGGACTAATTTACCTATCATTCAGGACCAGTTACTATCTAATGATCAGAATTAGTGATATTTCTCCATCAGCTTCCCTTTTTCTCATACTCAACAATCAGAAGAATATATTTGAGTTTGAATTTATTTATTTAGAATCTGTTTTCTTCTACTAAAGTTTTGTAAGCATTTAATTATTATTCCTCCTTAAAGTGCCTCAATAGTTTGCTTAGTGATATGGCCCTATGATTAAACCTGTGATTTTGTAGTTTGCTTTTGCTTCAGTTGTATATTCTGATTTTTCTTCACCACCTCTAATTTGTAGGTATTATTTTAACAAGAAGACTAGACTGTCTACGTGGGAGAAGCCCTTAGAATTGATGATGCCAATTGAGGTGAGTCATACAACTTTCCCTTTAAGTTTACTTTAAAAGCAGATGTTTAAACTAAGAAATTTTTAGGTTTCTTATGGATTGCATATCTGACTTGTGATTATGATGGTTGGTTTTATATTTTCCAGTGTGTTGATGGTAGATATTTTGTGCAATTAGTACGTTAGACTTGTAATGGTCAGATATTAACTGTTGAAATATATTTCTAATTTGATTCTTATTAATTTACCATTTTGATGACATACTTCCAAGGTATCCTCCTTTGGTAAGGACTTCTGAGGTATTCTATCATTCATCTTCTGTTTGTATCTTTTGTATTAAATCACTCAAACAATGTTATATGGTGGGTTCGACTGCAGTTGAAATTCTTATTGTATTCATGTCTTGTAAATGTGTACATTAAGTGACTTCAATAGCTTCGAAGGTGCTTACAGGTACTGCTGTGCTACTCTATTGAGAGGTAGGATATGCTGTGGGTCTTTGCTGCTTGCTCTACCTTCTTTATAGCTTGAATGTTAGTAAACTCTGTCATTTTTTGTATAAAAACTTTATTTGATTTTACATTTCTGTTTCAGGACATTTTTTTCTTCTTCGATAGATGTAATGGATAAGTCTCGTTTTCTTGTCTACACCGCATTTTGTCTAACATTTGTTGTACCAATCTTGCAATTTTGTTTGAATTCAAAATCCATATACTCAAAATTTGAAATGCCAATTTTGCATTTGACATGAATGAGTATTCAAATTGTTACTCCTTTGATTTGATATAACATCAGATCATTTATTACCTTGTCTCCATAAATATGAGAGTACGGGGAACTGGAGTTGGAGTGCTTAAATAGGAGTGTGAGATTTTAAGTAACAACCCAAATCTTGCAGCTTATGCATAGCCTCTCTGTTGGACGCATAAGGAGCATATTTGTCGCATGGTGAATGTAGCTAAAATTGAGCGTTTCAGGTGGACTAGTGGGAAACTGCATGTTTGATGGAGGGGTTGATTGAGGAAAGATGAGGATGTCCTCACTAATGGTCTGGTCGTTCGTTTATCAGACTGGTGAATGTTTTAAGGAATAGCATCATCGCATTAGTGGAGTGGCTTCTAGGATGCATGGTTCATCATCATACTCAATGATCTACCCTATTGATTAAAAGTTGATGGAGCAGTTCATATTTTGATTTAGTGATCTATATAAAATTTGAGCTAATAAGTAGCTTACAACTCTTAATTATCCATGTTTTCAAGTACTCAGTACATGCAATCACCAGTTATGGGGACTTTGTGTACTTTGATCACCTTATTTTTGAAACTTAATAGTGTTCATTGCATCTTGTAAACATAATTCTTATCCAAAAGTCAGGGAAGTACTTATTTGGAATTCACCTCAGTCTTATTGAAGTAACCTTGTCAGAACACCTGTATTGGAAACTGGACGGTTTTCATTTGAGATCCATGTGTCACTTTTAGTGACTATACTTTTTGTTGCTGTTCTCTCCTCTATCTGACTTGGTAGCAATCATAAGGAATATTCGTGTCGTTTTCTTTGAGTTAGGCTGGCTTTAACTAAGGCTTATTCCTGTTATATTAAGTATATTAAGCTTCAGTTGAGCACTGTGAATGTGGACATGGCCTCTATGTTCTATGACAATAGACCGATTGGTTGCCCCAGTTATTACTCCTTTGGAGCAACCATTTTATTCCCTTAGAGAGTCTATTGATCATGATCACACTTGAGGGCATCTTCAATTATCAATAATATTCTAGTATTTCATTTCATGATGTTATTAGGTTTAGGTGTCATGATATTTCATTGGCTTTGCGGTGTTTACCATTTACTTTCACATTTGCCATATGCTTGTCAGTTATCACTCATTCTGTATCATTATTTGTTTTTTATTTCCTAACTTAGAAATAACTTGGTTAGAAAATTTGGAATACAATGAAACATGAAGTGATAGACCAAAAATGGGCTCGAAATGTTTTACTTGTAATGCAGTCTCACATGTTATGACCTCTTCAATATTAAGCACATCGAATATGGATGTTCTATGCAAGTTTGAGTAAAGTTAAGTAAAGTTGATTGTGGTTTGCTTGCTACCAAATCTTAAATATCTATTATAGCCCTGCAATCAACTGTTCCCTTCTTGATCATATGCTCCATATTATTTGCTTACTTTCATTTATTTATGATTGTAACAGAGGGCAGATGCGTCAACTGATTGGAAAGAATACACAAGTTCTGATGGAAGAAAGTTTGTAATCTAATATTGTTCCTTTTAAACTATTTTTCTATGCTATCTAAATTCATTTGTGATTTTTACTTCTTTTTCATTTGAGTTTTGCAGGTATTATTATAACAAGGTTACCGGGCAATCAAAATGGACAATTCCAGAGGAAATGAAGGTTTGTCCACACTAATTTTTATTCCCTCTATTTCGTTCATTTCTTTTATTTTCCTTTGTGCTGACTAAAAGATGTGGTTAAAGTTGGCTCGTGAGCAAGTGGAAAAGGCATCTACCAAGGGAACACAGTCAGAAACACTTGCAAATTCTCAGGCTCCATCTTCTGTTTCACACTCTGTGACTAAAGCACCATCTGGTGTAAACATCTCATCTTCTATCGGATCTAGCCCGGTTCCAGGGTCTCCGGTTATTGCTACTGGTAATCCACAACCTGTGGCGGTATCATCAGCCATAACGCCAGCAGTTTCAGCCGCAGAAACAAGTGCAGATGGGAGCCAAGCACCTGTAAATATTGTTGCTCCAATTGGTGTCGTTTCTGGAAGTGATGGAGCTGCTGTCAGTGCAGATAATGCTAATACTATACCAATGTATTGTTGTCTTTTTACTGGTTTTCAGATTTCTAGGTGTAAGTTTGCTATTGGCTTCAGTCTGAATATTAATTTGCTAAAAAAATTGTAGGAATGATGTCAGTGAAGTTGCAGCTCAAGAGACTCTTAGTTCTGGGGATAAAGTTCCTTCAGAGGATAAAGAAGTATGTCTTGGTTCTCTGAAGTAATTAGAGTGGATATTATATAGTTAAATTTTAATGATGGGTTACATATAATGGCTTGGCCGTCCACTACTAAAAGGTTAACCTTGATAGTAGGGTTTCACTTTAACCATTATATGTAGTCACTTTATTGTATAATTTACCAATGTGGGACTTTAGTCACCATTTCTACATTTATTCAGTAGTTTAATGTGCTTTATGCCTTTCAGGAAGCTAGAAAAGATGTGTTGATGGCTGAAAAGGACAATGACGTTGCAGTGGAAGAGAAAGGAGTTGATCGAGAACCATTAATTTATGCTAATAAGCAGGTGAAACAAGAAGTTCTTAGATTCCAACATTTATTATGGTTTCCTGGCATCGGCAAATTGATTTTTTTTTTATCTCTTTCTCTTAGGAGGCAAAAAATGCATTTAAAGCGCTATTGGAGTCTGCAAATGTTGGATCTGACTGGACTTGGGATCGGGTAGTTTGATACTTTCAATACAGTTTCCTTTGTATCTCATGTCTATGCTAGTACTTAACTGTTACCATTGAATGCATTAGGCCATGCGAGTAATAATTAATGATAGAAGGTATGGTGCTCTGAAATCACTTGGAGAAAGGAAGCAAGTTTTCAATGAGGTAAATATTTACACCTCTTAATTCAATACTTGGCTCCTATAGTTAATTTGTTGTTGGTTGGGTTTGTCATGAATGTCTTAATCGATATGAAATGTATTAGTTTTTGAGTCAAAGGAAGAAACAAGAGGCTGAGGAAAGGCGTTCTAAACAGAAAAAAGCACGTGAAGAATTTAAGAAGATGTTAGAAGTAAGTTGTTAGTGGTTTTGGAAGTTTCTTGCACCCTATTCTGTATGATATTGTACCCACCATTTTGTCTTAAATTATTGCAGGAGTGCCAAGAGTTGACATCATCCATAAGATGGAGGTTTGCCTCCCCTATATTACATTAAGTTTTGATTTTGTGACCAATGTTTATCTCTGTTTGATGTTTGGATATATCGTGGCTAGGTCCATGATAAGTCCCCTTTGCTAACTGAATTTCTGAACAATCATTCAGCAAAGCAGTGACCATTTTTGAAGATGATGAGCGTTTCAAAGCTGTTGAGCGAGAGAGAGACCGCAAGGATATTTTTGATGCTTACTTGGAGGAAGTTGAGAAGAAGGCAAGTTTCTGAAACTTTGACTGCTAATATCTATTTTTAGCTTTTGTATGCCCATTGTTGTGGAGTGCGTTTTGTCTCTGATATGTTTTCAGTCATGTTACTAATGAATTGCCGTTTCAGTGCATATAGTTAATAAATCAGTAAATCACATACATACAGAAACACAAACATCCCCATCAATATTTTCTTCATTTTCTTTTTCCTTTTTAGCAGTTAGTTTGTACCAGTTTTGTATGGCTCAGGGCTCTTTCTTTTTGGGTTTTTGGTGGTTTGAAATTCACAAGCTCTTAAGTTCTAACATGTCTTCAATTCTTATATATTAGATCTTAGATCTATTTAATACAAAAGCAATGGAATCCATTAATTAGTGCTCAATACTGCATATGAAAACACAGAATCTCTCTATATTTTGTTTGTTGAAGGCCAAACATTACTAACAATACCAATTTAAAATATAACGTAGAATGTTCCAAAATAATAGGTCCTAATAAGTCATTGCTATTTAACTCCATTATTTTTTTTTTTATCAAATTGAAGCGTAAAAAATAATAAAAATTATGTTTGTCTAAAAAGAGCGCTGAGGTGGAATAAAATGGACCCATCCATGCTGACGTGGCTCTTATTATTTATTTTTTCCCTCTCTGCTCATCCTCACTGACCTCCCCCTCTCTCTGCTCATCCTCCTCACCGGCCAACCCAACTGTCACTGTCGGCTGCTCCGCGTGACCAAGGATGCAGGTCAATGTTGCTAACTTGAACCCGTGACTTAAAAGTCACAAGGCAGCAATCCTACATTATGCCAAGGTCAAACCAATTGTTGGAAAATATGTGGTATGATGTTTGTGCAGATAATTATCGAAGCTTTTACCGTTTCTTTATCGGGATTTTGAGCAGGAACGAGCCAAAGCACAGGAAGAGCGCAAGCAGCATATAATGGAATACAAATGTTTTTTAGAGTCTTGCGACTTCATTAAGGTATCTCTTATGTAAGATTCTAATTTATATTTGCAGTTTTTTTGTATGTTTTTGTTGTTAATGTTTTGAGCCTGTTTTCCTTCATAGGCCAACACCCAGTGGCGAAAAGTTCAAGATCGTTTAGAAATGGATGAAAGATGTTCACGTCTTGAAAAGATTGACCGTTTGGAAATTTTTCAGGTAGTTCTCTTTACATGCTAGCTGCTAAGTTTCAGCTAAATATTTCAAGCTAATTTTGGCATGTTACAGGATTATTTACGTGATTTGGAGAAGGAAGAGGAGGAGCAGCGGAAGATACAGAAGGTTATTTTCCAAAATAATAATATTATTATTATTACTTCTTTTTTTTTCTTGGGGGGGGTGGGGGGTGCAAGTTTTTCTTCTTTTGTTCACGTTCTTACTTTGATAAAAACAGGAAGAGTTGAGAAAGGCAGAGAGAAAGAACCGTGATGAGTTCCGCAAGTTAATGGAAGAACATGTTGCTGCGGGCACTCTTACAGCCAAAATTCACTGGCGCGATTATTTCACGAAGGTTAGTTTCCCTACTTGATTTTGTTATGGAAACTGTTTTTGTTTATTTGTCTCTTATACTGTGGTTTGCAGGTTAAAGATTTACCTGCATATCTGGCAGTCTCATCAAACACTTCAGGTTCAACAGCGAAAGATTTGTTTGAGGATGTTGCTGAGGAGCTGCAGAAACAGGTAGCTAAACTATTGTTTTAATATAATTCTGGCTTTTTTAATGTTGAATCTGTATAAAGAATTTACAAAAAAAATAAAAAAATAAATAAAAATCCTGTATCTGTGATGTTATTTCTGGTGGATGGTGTTGCATATGAAATGTGATCTTTTACTGAAGATTTCCATGAAATATATGTTGCCTTTTGTTTTCTACAGTACGATGAGGACAAAACTCAAATAAAAGAATCGGTGAAGTATGGGAAGGTATAATCTATTGCTTTTTGTTCTTCTGTTTAATACAATTTCTTCTGGTCTAATGTTCTGTTAAGTCCTCAGATCACTGTATTGTCAACCTGGACTCTTGAAGATTTTAAGGCTGCTCTTCCTGAAAAGATCCGCTCTTTATCAGATATTAATATAAAGGTATTTACAGCGCTAATATATATATATATATAAGGGTATTTACATATGTTCTCAAATATCAATAAGTCCCGTAATATTGAGAGAATATATTTTATCGGGTTATTAAAACTACATAATGGGTGTATGATCTCTGATTCTTTATGAAAGTCCTTGCTTTGCAATTTGCAATGACTGAGTTTGTGGAGTTCATTTTCTTTCTTTAAAGTGACTTTGAGTTAGTTGAGTTCTTTCTTAAGACTCTCCGTTACCAACAAATATCTGATCTGATTATCTTTTACATTCTAAAGTTGCCCATTTTAGATATCTCATTCTCGCCTTTTAATGAAACATTACAAGCTGATTGGATGTTTTATCATTTCACAGCTTGTCTTTGATGACATACTGGAAAGAGCTAGAGAGAAGGAGGAGAAAGAAGCTAAAAGAAATAAACGTCTTGCAGATGAATTCTTTGATTTGTTGTGTTCTATCAAGGTAGAGCAAGCTGGGTTTTGTGCTTTTGTTTATCATTGGTTGTATGTAGGGTATATATGGTCATTTAATATACCTGCATGTTTGCCTTGTAACAGGAAATAACAGCTTCTTCAAAATGGGAGGATGCCAAAGAACTCTTTGAGGGTAGCCAAGAATACAGGTATCGCTTGTTAGCATTTGTAATGGTAATATGCAGTTAATGTATGCTTGGCCCAATTACACTGACCTTGATATATGGAGAGCTGACAATATGTGCATGCAAGCCATGTTCGTGTAGTATTGAAGTTTGAACTTGTGCTATATGGGCCACTCGTTTAATAATCCTACTTAAATATTAAGCACAAACACTACACGTTTAAATAGGTGGGGTGAGTTGACATGACCTAACACACACGGATAGATCTACATATTGGAGTGTGAGGGTAGTTGCCCCCACTGATATACCCTTTATGTTTTAAACTTACCATATTTTTCTCTTCTGTTTTTCATATTTGCCCTCACTAATATTTTAAAATGTTTTAGTATGAGTATTAGTTTAGAAAATTTTCATTATTTCTCCCCATCAATTTCTACAAATACTTATGCTTGCTCCCACTTAGTAAAAGTTCTAGATGCGACTCTTCTAACGCGTTTTGTGATTAATTGTTTTATCACACGAGATATACACCACCAAAATAAACTATCACAGAAAATGAATTTGTGCTGGAAATATCCTGTTCCTATCTCTCCATTTAGCTTCATGCATCTCTTGCTTTGTTTTTTCTGTTTCTACTTTGCTTTGTCAAAGTAGTTTTACTATCTTGGTTTACTTTCTGAAAATTATTGCAATTTCTTTGCGTACTTGGGCTGCTGTTTCTCTGGATGAAACATAACTTTGTATGTTGGCCTTTGTAGTTCAATTGGAGACGATAATATCTGTAGGGGAGTCTATGATGAGTATATTATACAACTTACAGAACAGGGGAAAGAGAATGAGCGAAAACGGAAGGAAGAAAAGGTATTTATTCTTACTGTCTCTTTATAAATGAAATCTGCAAAATCAGTCCTATTATTTTTTCTATTTTCAATTTTATACAAGGCTTCACTCCGGTATTATCATGCATTTACAACCTTTCTGGTTATTTGTTTTAAATTATCTCGAGTATTGCCCCTTAAGAAAATTTCAAGGTGTAGAAAGTGAAGTTTTGGTTGTTCAGCATTCCAATGTTTGTGTTCAGCCTAATTGTTTAATTGTAGTGTAATGGACAGATGCGTAGTCAAACTCAATAACTTAGGCTGATTTCTTTTTCTGTGGTGATATTTTCATTGAAATAGTTACATGTTCACAAACAACTTGGGAGGTTCTAGAGTGTAAGTTGAGGTGACAAAAAGGACAACTTTAAAGGACTTGAGATGACAGGCTCCTAGATGTAGTGGAATTGGTGGTGAAGACTTGAAATAAAAGATAGTTTTCATTATTTTAGTATAGTAACCTGGTCTCAAAAAAAAGGTATATTAAAAGAATAACCAAAACCAAAGCTTTATTTCTGCTGCTGTGTTGGATATAAATGTAAGAGATTATTTTTCTTATAATCTGCAGGCAAAGAAGGAAAAGGATAGAGATGAAAGAGAAAGGAGGAAGGGAAAACATAGGAGGGAAAAAGAGAGAGGATCTGAGAGAGAAAGGGATGGAGCAGACAATGAAAACACTGATTCTACTGAAATTTACACCCATGGTGAGAGTAGAAGATCGGGAAAAGACAACAAGAAGCACAGGAAGCGGCATCAAAGTGATGCAGATAATGAAAATGACAAGGATCGATCCAGGAGTTCCCATAGACATAGGAGTGATCATAAAAAATCAAGACGGGTAAGCTTGCATTGTTCTCTAAGTGGTTATGATTTGATAACTCCGATATGAATTGCTTACCAATATGTATATGTATTGGTTGCAAACCGTGCAGCATGCATCTACTCCTGAATCAGATGATGAAAGCAGGCATAAAAAACACAAGAGAGACCACCAGAGTAGTTACCATAAAAATGGTGATCATGATGATCTTGAAGATGGAGAATACGGTGAGGATGGAGTACAAAGCGGGTAGTTTTATTTATCATTCCAATTATTTCCTTTTGGTTCAATTTGTCTAGTATATCTCGTCTATATTGGCATGTTAAGTATTAGAAAGCGCATACTTGATTAAATTAGCCAAACATGAGAGGATCTGTAGTTGAGTTGGATGGTTGTTTAGTTAGCCAGGTCCTGTAGTGGGAGACTCGACCTGGGGTTACCCTATTTACTTTGAAGTGTTGTGGGTATTTTTAAGAAAGTCGGAACATATAATGTACTGCAATTTTTCTATATACAGTGTAGTACTTGAGTTTTGAAGCTTATAGAGGTTGACCCATACTAAGGAAATCTCATAGGTGTTTGATCATACCTTACCTATTAGATATGGCAAAACAAAGTAACATATAAAAGCTACAAGGAAAATATAATTCTTCCTCGATATTTCTGAGTTTTACGACCTGACACGTCAAATAACGGGGCGATGACATAATCGGACGAAATTATATCGAGTTTACAATTAAATTAATAATTTATGAAACTTTGATGACTAAATTGGCCATTTTCTCATATATTTATTTATAATTGAACAAGGTAAAAGGAGTAATAAATTAGATTCAATTCAAAAGGATTCATTAGATAAGAATTGATGCATTGGTTAAACATGCATCTTTGAACAGAGTGTTGACTACATTAAATTCTGATAATAAGCAGTTTCATGTAGACCTATCTATTTATGTTAAATTCCTCTTACGTTTTTTTTTTTTTCTTTTTACAAAAATGTTTGACTTCTGTGATACACATCTCATATTCAATGTTAGCAGCAAAAACTAAAGGTTAAAAAGAAAATAAAGACACATATATAGTGTAGGACAAAGTTGTAAAAATGTCGATAAAACAAGCCCATTCATGAAGAACCCATCCATATAAACACTACACAAGATGGAGCAGAGCAACTCCAGTTACATCCTCTGTCCCTACAAATACTAAGAAAATGATGTTGTACCAGTTGGAGAGTTTGGTAGAGTCCATAAAGTCTAAGGTTCGATCCCTGAAGAAGAAACCAACAACAGCATACATAAAAATGGACAAGAGCTCCAGCGTCAAGCTCGATATTCGGAGGAGAAAGGCACGCAAACTCATCGATAAAACTCTCAAGGTCGCTGATCGTCCTGGCAAGCGCGCCATTGATTGACTTTACAAATTTAGTTCCTTCAAATTATTTGTTTGTTTGTTTCTCTTTGTTTTCTCCCATTCGGAGTTTAATTTGTTCGTGTGGTATGAGCACCACTTAGGCACTATTGTGTCACTTGCTAGTATAGTTCTGTTTAAATGTGAAAACTAATTTCATGAATTAATTTTACAAGAATAATACATTTTTCTTTGATTAAAATAGAATTGTAGTCAAAATTTGAACATGACATCATTTTTTTTCTTCTCAACCATTTCTCATTTAATCTCAATCAAGTTAAGATGAACAGCAAAGGCGGTACAACTCTTATGCCCTTAGAACACAAGGATTTTGTCATGCTTATGAGTTCGGTTTTAGCCAAATAGCTTATGGATTCAAGCTCTTTTCTTTAATGAAGGAGTCTTTTAGTATCGATGTTTACATTCGAGAAAGATTCCTCTCGTAGAACTGTTGTCCCTATTTTCTTGCTCTATTTTCGAGCCATTTGGCTTTCTTGGTATTCTAGCTCTTCTTGCAATGTGTCATTTTATTGGCTTGAAAATAATAAATTTACCCTTTCATTGCCAGTCATAATCTAAGATAGCAGATGAAATATCAAATTAGATGAACCACCCTAATCACTTTTATAACTACTCACTACAATCTTCATGGACTTTTACATATTTCATCGTTTTTGTTAATTTCTTTACAAGCTCATTATGAGAAGCTATACACTATTTGATCAACAGAGTTTTGTCGTTTCTAGCTAACAATTAAATATCAACAATTTAATGTTTGAAAAGCAAGTTCTAAGCTTTCCTTCATGCTTAGAATAGTAATTTTTTCACATCACATGATATGAGAGAACCAAAAACAGAATGTACATATAAATAAACTTATACTATTAATGTTCTGCAGGACAGCTTAAACCTTAAACAATGGCTGAGACCCAATCTAATGATGATCTAGATTAATTTTATACTTACCGTTAACGTCTCGACTCAATCAAAAGCCGACCAGCCGTCCATTAAACTACTCTTTCCGGAGCTATTTCCAAGAAACAACTCCATTACAAGAAACTCAGATCCACCACCTTTATAATTATAATTCATTCTCATGATTCATAACCCACCATTTCTCAGTTTCCTCTGTTTAATTCTTAGCAAAAATGAGAAACAGAGGCTCAAAAAATAATGAACAGAGCAAGCTCATGCACGTAATATTGACACCTGTTAGAGTTCTTGGGATGGTGAGGGAGTTGTACATGAAAGGCATGGTGGAATGCGCCGGAAAGGCTGGCCACGGCGGCGTGGTGGGCTACAACACCGTGCGTCTCTCCGGCAGCCGGCGCTTGCCCAACAGCTTTGGTCGTGTCAGTGCAAGTAGCGATGAGGCGCTTATTAGAGAGCTTTTACGGACAGTGGTGTACGAGGGAAGCAAGGGCGACCAGATTGCGGCGGCGGAGGCTAAAGTGAGCCGGCCACTACCGGGCGGTGGTGGAGGGAAGAAGTATTGTGAAGGGTTGAGGAGGATCGGGAGGATTGATGAGAACGGCCCTTGCAGTTTTGAGGAAGATTTGAATACCAAGCTGTGTCCAAGAGGAAATGTGGTTGTTGTTAGTGCAAAAAATGTGTGATTTTTTTTCCTTCTTTTTTGATCTGTATCAAGTTTAACACAATTACATTTTTTAAGACTCAAATTTAAGAGCTTAAATTAAGCTAGAACGACTCTTTTATTGGTTGATCCATATGCTTGGTGATAAATGAGTGATCTTTATTTGTATCCCATAATGATGATTAGTTTAAAATCTTTCCCAATAAAGCTCTGTTATGTACCAATTAATTATCATCACATGATAATTAGTTTTAATTTTTTTATTTCATTTTAAAATGGATGTAGTGGGCCTCAACCCATAGTTTGATCCATGAATTGCGCTCACCAATCTGATTTAATGGATTTTGTTTACCCAAATCAAGCTCTGTTTTTGTTGGGCTTGCTTAGATTTGGCGTGGTCAGAATTTGGACTGACCTCCGATCGAGATAATTGAGAAAATTTTTGGAATATTTCGTTAATTTTAATAAAATATTTAGATGGAAACAAGTTTGGCATATTTTAAGGTAGGCAGTAGTTAATTTCAATACTTAAGGATAGTCAGAGTTAAAAAGTATATAGTTGAGGAGTGGTATGTGTAATCATTCTTATTATAAACGGCCGAATCTTTCAACTTAATCAAATCATTAAACGTATTGTGTTACACTACTCGAACCATGCATTATTGAGGCAAGTGGGTTAAGGTGTTTGTCTTTTTGAAGTCTCATGTTCGAGTATCGGTTATTACGTTTACTTTTTTAAAAAAAATTAAAAAAAGTACACTAATAAGTTCTTGACCACTTCCAAATCAAGTAGTCATTAAAATTTAACTAACGATTATAAAAAGGTAGTGACACAATCATATCCATTCAAACAAACCAAAATATATAATGGTGATTAACTTATTCACATGTGGATTTTTAACAATACTGAGTGAACATTAAGTGGTCCTCAGTCATCTAGAACTGGTAAATTAATAGTCATAATTTTCTGACTTCTAAGTGGCACCTAACCATTCCATGACCAACCCAACAACAATAATACAAAATATATAATAGTAGTAGTAATTTAAAAAATGTAGTTGCTAAATGGTGTGGATTGAGAATATAATAATAACAACAAAAATGTGTTTAATTCAAATAATATACATTCAACCATTAGAATCTAGCAAATTTTTCGTTTGGTCAACACAGTGAGCCTAACTTAAATCAATTTCATTCATGACTATGAGTATGACTTATTACCAAATAATTTATGATAATTTAAGTTAACGTAATTTTTGTGCTATTAGATGATAAAAAAACCCATAGCTAATGTGTTGACTTTGCCTGTAAATTTTTCTTGGTCAAACTTTAAGACTTTGGTTCTTCAAGCAATGAACTTGATTTCAAAGAGAAAAACATAGTGGTATATATCGGACTCGCAAAAACAAAATTCAGACGGCAAAAATGTCAGAACCAGTCATGAGCCAAACACCACCTTCAATTTTATATCCTTTGATTAGTCAATTATATACAGTTATATGCAATTATTTTAGTATATAGTATTGATTCCATTCAAGTTTGGCTTACTATATATATAGCCTTGTCACCAACTTATTGTTCATTTCTTGAATTGGTCACATCAACCCTTGGACCTTCTATTTCAAAGCTTACCCAAAGTCCACACGGCTATGACCACAAATATAATGTAACAATGTGCCGTTATTTATATTATTTTATCATGATACAAATAAATAAATGTTGTCCAACCTAAATTTAAAAAAAAAAAAAAAAAAATTAAAAACCACTATCTTTAAAAAATATAGCCCTTTCCTCTCTAACCCTCTCACTACAACAAACATAAACATTCACTGGTTCTATTGCTCCCAAGTCCTATTGCTAGCTAACATCAATATCCGTCTGGTATATTCTTTCAATTAGTTGAGTTATATAATCGAGGTAACTCTTTTCTTTAAAACTCACTTTACTCCACTTCACTTAATACACGGCTTTTTAAAGAGTGGTGTGTTTTTCGACTATTGAGTTAACCCTTGAGGTACATATCGATCTGTATATTTCAACGAGATATACACATGTATATGATGAGGATGAGCAAGAATAAAAGTAGTGTTAGTAAAGGAGAGAAGAGGAGCAAGTTAGTGATGAGGTTGGTGATGGCACCGGTTAGAGTTCTGGGAAAAGCAGCTCAGTTTTACATGAAAAGCATGGAGCGTTGCGCATCCAAGGTTGGGCATGGGTGTCCAGGCATGCAGGTTTCTCAGCAGCTGCCAAGGAGCTTCAGTTCTAGCAACTACCATGTCGATATTGGTGATGGCAATAAGTGTGTGAGGAAGGAGATGAAGATGGTGAGGAGTTACAGTGTGGGGATAGGGAGGATTGGGAGGATTGATGAGGACATGCCTTGTAGTTTTCAAGAAGAGGAGGAGGTGGATTTGTTGTACAGCAGAAGCCATAGCCATTCCATGACCCTGAGTTTTGAATTAAGTAGTAGTAGTCGTAGTAGA
>JAYMTE010000057.1:0-27319 GCA_036897545.1 Pelargonium fulgidum
AGGTGTATAGTTGAGGGGTGGTATGTGTAATTTTCTTTATATACAATGAGACAATCACTATTTAGGTGCATGAATTTTAATTAAATGTATAGATAAGTCATTTTTTACAAACTTTGCACAAATAGGTGCACGAACTTTCAATTTTAACAATTAAGTCAAAATCACTAATAATGTTTAACTTTTTCCATTAAAAATAATTACGTAGCAGTTTATTTGTCATTTTAAAAATGTTTAGCATGACATGAACATTAATGATGTGTCATTTTTGTACACAAAATATTAAAATAATTTTACGAGTCATATTTCAATTAGTTATTAAAAATTAATTAATTTTTTTATCTCTTTGCTCTCATTTCCCCCCACGGTTTAATCTTCTTTTTGTATGCATTTTTTTTTCTTTCAAAAAGTAATACATCAAGCCCTGGCATATACATACATCTATAATTAATTAAAGAGTTGAAAACGAGACAAGTTATATAATTGAATGCAAATGTACAATTCAAATTTTGGATCGAAAAGATTAACTTGATTGAATCTTATCCGAAAGAGTTTCAAATTTGATCAATTTGATTAAAGTTCGCATTTTTATTGTAAAATAAGCATATTTATGCGATTCAATTCAAAATTGATCAAATGAGATTAGATAATCTTTTATCCAAATTCGATTTCAGACAACTCCATCTGAATTAAATCATTGAGTGACGCACTATATATAAAAAAAATAATCAAAATTGATATGCGGAGAAAAATATAATTTAGATCAATAATCAATTGAGAATTGACGCTAAATTTATTTATTTATTTTAACAAGTGACATGTTATCGAATAAAACACGTCTGGTTTCATGTCATTAAAACATCACAATTTTTAACGAAAAAGTTAAAACCGTTAGTAAATTTGACTTAATTGTTCAAAATTAAAAGTTTATGCACTTAGTTTGTTAAAAGAGACCTATTTAAATATTTAATCAAAAGTTAATGCACCTAAAAAGAAGTTTATCTCCATTAAAATTTTAAAAAAAAAAATCTAATTAGATATGAATCTTTGAAAATACGATAATTTATAGTTTTATGCCATTAATGTATCATTACCTTATAATAGTAGAAAAAATATTCTTCAGGATAAGATGGGGACGTTAAGATGATGCTAATTGAAGAGACGAAAGCCGAATAATATACCGACCTGGACGGGTGACAATATCATAATTACACAATTACCCTCAACTGAATGCAGTTGCTGTTGAGATATGAACCGCAAAGTGCACACCAGGGTAGCGTCAAAACAGTCCAAAAATCAGCCAATTCAAAGTAAAATGCTTTAACTGAGCTGTCACTTTGCAGTTGGGTCCGACCTTCATTCTAATTTCTTAGGGTTTTGTTGGCGTCAGCTCACAAAGAAAAGAAGCCACCAGATATAGATTCTACCAGCATTTTTAACCGTTGGGAAGGTCGCAAGAAGCTTGGAAAGTTAGCTTACTCTGAAGAATACAGATTGACACCGAAACGCTCTTGCTACCTGAATCCGAACGAGGATATCAAATTCGGCTTTGTCGGTTTGGTTGATGAAGCTCTGCGTTCTGGCATATTTCGATCGTATCTGGTATTCTGATTAAATTAGCGTTTGATTTTGAGCTTTTTTTTTTTCTTTGATTTTTGTTTCAATAAACTTATAGTGGATGTGTACTGCAAATTTTTGGGGAAATAACAGATCGACTTATGAGTGTTTCTATGTTTTCATATTTGGAAATTTTGATGTAAATGTACTCTAGTACTGATTGATTCTCTAGTATTAACAGTTAATTAATAAGCAAAACCTGGGTTTCGGACATCATGTTGATTATTTGTGTAGATAGTGTGAGATAAAACTTATTTTAAGAAAGAAAATACCTCAAATAAGGTATATTTTCTAATTATTGGAAACCTTCTTGTTTGTTTGTTTTTTCAGGTTGCTAGGTTCTTGTAATGTAATTAATGAGAGGAGGTGTTGTTGCAAGTAGTATGAGAACAGATGCATTGAAGTTATGAGATATTTTTTTGCATATCGTAGTAACAGTAGTGTTTTTTGCAAAAGAGGATTTCGAGCAGAACTGTTTTGGCTAAGAGGGTAAAATGCCATCTAATTATTTTTTGACACTGAGGAATGCGGTCCGGGGAAGAATCAAGAACTCAGTTGCAGGGGGGGTGAAAGGCGGGTTACAGGACTCAGTGGTAGTTCTTATTGGGCAAGGGAAGTTGTGGTTTGGGAACTCTAGGTCGTTTCATTCGATAGCATTGTCATCGCTCACAGAACTGCAGCAGGTAGTCTTGCGGCCTGGAACTGTTTCTGCTGCTGGATCAGATTCACAGCTAGTTAAGCAGAGGAGGAATCTGTCTGTTGTTGGAGCACTTTCTCGCACACTTTCTATACCCTCTGTGTCAGGCCCTTCATTTCAGGTGTGTGGGTATCACATTGATCGTGCTCTCTCCAACTCCAATCAGTTTTCAGGCACCAGTACGTTGCAGAATAAACCTATGGCTGCTTTTGGTTCCAAACCTGCATTTGGTGAATGGTGTTTAGAGAAGTTTATTTCGAGGCGTGAGCACCAATCGTTGCCTACAAATAATGCTTGTATTGTTTATTGCAATAGAGCTGAAAGTTGCAGAAAAGTAAGCATGAGTTTGAAAAATCAAGGGCAGCCCAGAAATAGTTCAGTTTATGGATATTATATTTATAAGGCTGCAAAGAACAGGTTCCATCATAGTCCAGATATAGGGTTAGAATCAAGAGATTTTCATAGCTCGCCTAGTTGCTCCTCAGCGGGGACTGCTTCTGATGTGTCCTTCGATAATTCAGCTCGCGAAGAACTACTTGCCAATTCTGCTGTTTCATCTGATGAGTATGTTTTCTACTGCTCTTTATGTTATTTTTTTCTCAATTTACGTTAATTGTTCCAGTAGAAAACATATCATAAGTTTCTGTACCAGGCCTTACTACCCCCTACCCCAAATGAAAAGAAAAGAGAGGGAAAATAAAACAGATGGTAGAAAAGCTTCATGCACTGGCAGTTTATTTCCGTCAATATATATTCTGATTTTACCAATGAACATTGTTGGATAAACCACTGCAGGAAGATTCCAGGTGGCAAAACTCTGAAGTTACTTTCAGGATCATGTTACTTGCCCCACCCTGATAAAGAAGAAACTGGTGGTGAGGATGCACACTTCATCTGTGTGGATGAGCAAGCAGTAGGGGTGGCAGATGGTGTTGGTGGCTGGGCAGATCTTGGTGTTGATGCAGGTGAGTATTCCCGGGAACTCATGTCTAATTCAGTATCCGCAATTCAAGATGAGCCCAAGGGTTCCATTGACCCAGTGAGGGTATTGGAGAAGGCTCACTCGAGCACAAGGGCAAAAGGTTCCTCAACAGCATGCATCATTGCACTAACAGGCCAGGAATGTTATCCCAAGAATGGATACACCTATGTCCTGTCTCTTTTAATGCTGCATTAGCTGAGTTTTGCCATGTAGTGGCGTAACATGAGAGAAATGCACTCATAAATAAGGTTGTTTGGTGATAAATTATTTTCATGCCGTAGTATTATGCGATTTAAAACTGCGTAGTTTTGGAGCATATGTAACAGCCATCATTTGCTGTTTATATTTTAATTTATCTATGCTTTACTATTGTACTTATGTTTTGTGTTATCCATAGAACCTAAAAATTGTTGATGATGCTCTGATTATTGCTAAAAGCTTAGTGGAATAAAGTCAGAGAACGAAGAATATTTCATGTATAAATCTGGAAAAATGAAAATGATTAGAGCGAGTGAAAGGGAAGAGAAAGGGCAACCCAAAAAATCCTATCACAGGAAATTAATGATGGGTCTCTCCAAAAAAAATTCCGAAAAAATTAAAGAGTACGAAACGATGCCGAGAACCAAAATGTAGAAGAAGACAACGTCTGAGAATCCTTTGCGTCAACCTCCACCATCAAGCCGACGGTCTTGTGGTCAAGGAACTTGAGTGACCCTGATCCTGAGAAGATGTTCGTGAGGGAGGGGCTGCTGTTGGAGGTGGAGGTTGGAATAGCTATGATAACGACAGTGGCAGGATTGCACTTCCTGGAGCAAGAGGCAGCACTAGCGGTGTCGCAATAGAGCCTCCATCTGATACCAAAACGAAAAATTGTTGCGAGGAAGGGCTGATGACAGATCTTGACGTAAGCAAGGGCTACCTGTTAGCGGGAAGAGCGGGCAGCGGCGGTGTCTCTCTCTTCTCTGTCTCTTCCTTTTTCTTGACTTGCTGAAATTAAACGAGGCAACTAGTGTTTTGTGGTGTTAAAATATTTATTTATATGATGGCAATTAACAAATAAGTCATTTGTAGTTGTACTATATCCCAACAGAGTTAATAATGTAGTGATATTTTGAAAGTAAGGGGAGTTAATTGGGTGTGAAAAAATAGATCAGGCAGTCCAATAATAAAAGTATGGTCCATAGGTAAGTTTCACTATCCTTTAATCATATGTTGTGTCCATCACATATTTTCTATCCTAAAATCAACTGTTATTTCAAAATTATATTGTGGGTTAAAATTATAGGTGATCCTTCAGCTTTACATCTTTAGGGATCTTGGGTTGAAGAAGGAAAGATTGAAAGAAAGAAATGGGGGTGGATCGGTGCTGGTAGTCTTGGTTAGGAGAGGAGATGGAGAGAGGAAGAAGGTGAGGGCGAATGGTCTAATCCGATTTTGGAAATAAAATGCATTTTCGAGCATTAGCAACAATAGTGAAATTGAATAACTGGAGGATCATTGGTGAATAAAAAGATAGTTGAGGGATCAACTATAATACGTTCTATAGTCGGGTATCATTTAAAGCTTTGACCCTTGTCTATGTTACTCTTTGTAGGTAGGAATTGTGGAAAATTCTCCTCTTTCTTGGTTTAATTTTTAATAGATCTCTGAAAACTGCCTAATCTAATTTACAGTAGCTTTCATCGTAAGACATTTGTCATTTGACCTCTCAATGCAGGGTCTCCATGCAATTAATTTAGGGGACAGTGGATTTATGGTTGTCCGAGATGGATGCACAGTGTTTCGATCCCCTGTGCAGCAGCATGATTTCAATTTCACCTACCAACTGGAAAGTGGGAATAATGGTGACTTACCTAGCTCTGGTCAGGTCTGTTCATTTGCTTTTCTGATTTCACGTTCTCTCTCTATTTCTCTCTTTATGTACTCCGTCCGTCCCAAAATAAGTGCATTGTTTCATTTTTAGGAAATTAGTTATGTATGAATTGTCAAAAATGTTCTTATAATAAGTTGGTTAGTATTCCTTAAGATTGTTACAATACATGTTCATTGGGATAGAAGAGAAAGTAGACCACACTAACTTAATTTTTCTCAAAATGGAAAGGAGGGCACTTATTTTGGGATGAGAGTATTTTTTTTTTCCTCATGGAATTTGGATTCCTAATTGTGTTTTCGGTTTGACTCATAGAGGAATATTATCATAGACTAATTGAAAACATGATATACTCTGTTGGATTGTGCAATCTTGTTCGGAGGGAGGAGTAATGTTTTCCTCAGAAGCACAATTGTTTGATTATTTTAGGTGATGCGACATGTGAGTGCATCAGCATTCATATTATGCCCCATTTTATCATAGTGATTAAACATTTCTTAAAATGTTAATTATCTTTGGGCTATCTTCTTTAAGATCCAATTATTTGTACATTTTTTATTTACTTCTTCTGCCTTCTCCTTGCTCAATACATATTTAGTTCTTTTTCTAGTTATTCCTTGATGATAATCTGTATCCTGAATAGAACTTTCAAAGATGTTTTGAAATAAGATAGTTTTCAGCTATGATATCTTGAGTTCCATTAAATATGAATAATGGTTTTGAAGCGATAATTCTAACATACTACACTGACCTCGTTTGGTTTAGGTTTTCACCGTTCCCATTGCGCCAGGGGATGTTATAATTTCTGGCACTGATGGACTGTTTGACAACTTGTACAACAACGAGATTACAGCTGTTGTGGTTCATGCTTTGAGAGCTGGCTTTGGGCCTCAGGTGACAGCTCAGAAGATAGCAGCATTGGCACGCCAACGAGCACAAGATAAAGACCGGCAGACACCTTTCTCAACAGCTGCACAAGAGGCTGGCTTTCGCTATTATGGCGGGAAGCTTGATGACATTACAGTTGTTGTTTCGTATATTGCCAGATCTAATGAGGTAAATGCGTTGATAATCAAGCTTTTCACTCAAGAATAATATAGATTCTAAAGTTGTTGACCCTTTATTATGCAGGAAAATGAGGCTCCAAAATGTAGCTCCGGTTAGATGGTGAAGTGGAAACATGATATGGTTGTCTATAGAAATTCTAGTTTATTTTTTGTGGATGTGTTGGGTGTTGAGTATAATTGGAGCAATTGGAGTGACATTTAGGATTTTACAAATTCAGTAGGATGTAAATATGTACGTCTATGCTCCATCTGGAAAGGAGAGACCACAAGGTCTGGTTGTGTTAGTGTGAATAATCATTCTGATTCCTGTTTCTCTAGTGTTCGTTCCCGTTGGCCTCTTTTCGTAGATGCGAAAAGGAAACCTTTGATTTTACGTTTCGGTCTTTGGAAAGATTAAAGAGAATAGGGAAGAAGAATATAAATGGAAGACTAACCTGAAATTTTAACCATACCTGAAACCAACAACAGGAATTCACAAATCAAAATCAAAGTCATTTTATTTCTAAAAGATAAAAAACTTGATTTGATCATGACATGAAATTATTATTATTATATTCTACGTCGATATGTCGCTATAGTTTCTGAGAATAATTTGGATTAATTTTTTTTTGAAAAATCTACTTTCAAGCGATATTATTGAAAATTCAATAGTCCAATAGATGATTCAAAATTATATGGTAAGAATACTAAAAATTTTCCAAAAACTCGAGAATGTATCTTTTATCCATCAAACTTACTAACAATACAACTTATATAAATATTTTGTAATCGAATGAAACAATCTAAATCTCTTCTGATTATGTGCAGAACATGAAAACTTCTGTGTAATTTTAAATTTAGCTTCTCACCGGCGGACTAGCTTGCCTTTTGGGGCCTAAATATTTCCACTACATCTTTTACAATCATCGAGAAATCTTTCATCACGCTAACTGGTTTATAAAGTTTTCTATCGGTTTCGTCAAGCTGGTTGATCAACAGTTGGTGTATTCTAAATTTTATTTTTTTTCCGCGTTTCTACTTCGTTTCCTTTTTGGGAACTCTATATATAAGTATCTTTTGCTGATATAAAATAATTATTGCAATTTTTTCTTTTATTTATTCGAAATACAATATTTTCTAAATAATTGAAGGAAGCTTGGTTGGGTGGTGCAATAATCAAAGTCAACGAAAACAAAATATAGTATACGTGTTTGACATTTTCCGCGCAGTACTGCTCAATGATCAATATTCGATCTTATCCCAACCGTCCGATCTTTATCTGTAGCTCTATTACAGGCTGCCATTTCAGCTCGTGAAACACTGAATCCCACCTACTCCCAATTGCAAAAAAGTCTTTCCTTTTCATTTCCCTCTCTATTTCTCTCTGTTTGGCTTCCAAGATAATTTTTCAGTGCCCGAAGTAGAAGCCTGACCTAGGGTTTTCCAATTAGGAAAGTTTCAAGGTTGGTTCTAAAGCTTAAGAACCCTCATTTCATGAAGTAAGAGGAAACTGAAGCTGAAGCCATGGCGGGTCGCAGAGACGGATCGCTGATCAGAGAGAAAGGACTGTCAGTTCGCGGATCTCGAATTGCCATAGCCATTGTCGTCGGAATCCTCCTCGGATGCGTCTTTGCCGTCTTTTTCCCTCACGGCTTCTTCACCGAGTATCATTCAACTCAAATCAGCCGAATCGCAAATTCGCATCTCCTGGTACGCTTCTTCATCTCCTCGATCTTCTAAGTTATCTATTGATATTTTTGTGTTGTTCGCAAATGATTGTTCATGAGTTTGAGTGTTAGACCCAAGCTCTAGCAATTCTTTTGTGAGCTTATATTGTACAAGTGTGACCGTGCTGCTTCATCTTATTGTTTAGTAGCTAGACTTGAACTGTCAATTCTTATTGTAGTTCAAATTTCTTAGGTATGTTGTGAATCAATTTAGTATCTAATAAGGTGAAAGCTGAAATTTTTGAAAATTTACTTATTTCACTTTAGTTCTTCAATGTTTCTTGTAGTTGACTTCTTGTGTCATACTCATGGCAGTTCTTTATTAACCATGCTCTTTATTCATTTATTTATTTATGGATTAGTATGGGTTTGTACTTTGTGCATTCAAATGACACACAAGTAGATAGTGTAGATATTGAACTTGCTGTTTGTTACTGTCCGGTTAGTTGGTAACTATCATTTAGTGTTTATATCATACCATAGCTGTTCATGGTTTGGATTTTGGAATAAGACGGCTATGGACAGGATCTTACTTTTCCATTGTTTTGCTTGCTAGACTGGATCCAAATGTGAATCACCAGAACGGGTTAAGTTGCTAAAATCAGATATTGTATCACTATCAGACAAGAAGATTGAGTTGGAGAAGCAAATTAGGGAGCTAACTGAGAAGTTAAGGCTGGCTGACCAAGGATCTGATAATGCGCAGAAGCAGTTCTTGGCATTGGGTAAACAGCATAAAGCTGGGGCTTTTGGTACTGTCAAGGGTTTGAGAACTAACCCAACTGTGGTTCCTGATGAATCTGTCAACCCAAGGCTGGCAAAGCTCTTGGAGGAAGTTGCTATTGGTAAAGAGATTATAGTTGCGCTTGCAAATTCGAATGTGCAGAGCATGTTAGAGGTTTGGTTTACCAGCATCAAAAAAGTTGGTATAACCAATTATTTGGTAGTAGCATTAGATACTCATATTGCAGAGCTCTGCAAATCAAATGATGTACCTGTGTATGAAAGAGATGCAGACAAGGATATTGATAGCGTTGGTAGGACAGGGGGTAACCATGCCGTCTCTGGATTGAAGTTCCACATTTTGAGAGAATTTTTGCAGCTGGGCTACTCTGTTCTTCTCTCAGATGTTGATATAGTATACTTGCAGAACCCGTTTGATCATCTCTATCGGGATTCAGATGTAGAGTCCATGACTGATGGCCATAATAACATCACAGCCTATGGTTACGACGATGTCTTTGACGAACCTGCCATGGGTTGGGCTCGATATGCTCATACAATGAGAATATGGGTCTTCAACTCTGGTTTCTTCTACATTAGGCCTACACTTCCTGCAATTGAGCTCTTGGATCGTGTGGCTGATCGGCTTGCTCGACAGACAAACGTATGGGATCAAGCAGTTTTCAATGAGGAGCTTTTTTACCCTTCTCACCCTGGGTATGATGGGCTTCATGCTTCCAAGAGAACTATGGACTTCTATCTATTTATGAACAGTAAGGTCCTATTCAAGAAGGTGAGGAAAGACAATAAACTCAAAAAGTTGAAGCCGGTAATCGTTCATGCAAATTACCACCCAGATAAACTTCCAAGGATGCAAGCAGTTGTAGAATTTTATGTTAATGGCAAGCAGGATGCTCTGGATCATTTTCCAGATGGCTCTGAACGGTAAAAAATAGCAACAGAGAATACCCTATCATGACCGTGGGTTACGTTGGTCACAGCATACATTGATTTCAGGTCGGGGAGCAATGCGAAATGCATCTTTCTATACGAGTTTCCTTACAGATTTTGTTCAGTAGCGACTTTTAGTTTTGGTTCAATATCACGTGTTCTCTTTGCGTGCTTATACGAACAGATGTAATCTTGATGATCTTGTTGTCTTCAATAATAGAGCTATGCTACTATTTTGATTTTCTTGAATTGAATTGTTTGTGGTTTTAATCCCCAGTAGCGTGCGCACATGAGTTATGATGGAGCCGTAAAATGATTGACACCCAATCAAATTTGTGATTGTTTGTGAAGATGACAAAAAAAATTAGGATTAACGGTCACCAAGTGAAATTCCCAGAACGGGTAGTGACAGGAAAGCAATCAGCTTTCCATGTTGTCGTTAGTTATTACATTTCTCCTTATCCACAACACCACATGAATTCTTGCAATCGTCTTGTTTGTGGCTTCAATTCGTTTAACCTCCATCCCTATTCTTCTCCTTGTTTGCTCTCCATTTTCAATCAAAATAATCGATAACCAACCTCTCTGCAACTACAGCTCACCATTTCCATGAGCTGGTGATGGATTTTCCCGCCATATTTACCATTTCGAACTGATTTTTACTGTTTCACAGATTGCTGATCTCGTTAAAGTTGGTGGGTATTTATGGAGAGGAACATTCTTCTGGGCTACCCTCCTCACCAATCCTTCTCCAACAGCAACGCCTTGTCGTCTCCGCAGGAAGATGTCAATTTCAGCGACGTCTTCGGCGGCCCGCCCCGGACAGTCGTCTCCCGCAACCTCTCCGGCGACTTCTCCAACTACGCTTCCTTCTACGAGGAGATTTTCCGGCAACCGGATGCGGCGGCGCCGGCCAAGAAGAGCGGCCGGAGCCTCAGGGCCTTCAACATCCCGGCCAAGAGCGACGACTTCTACAGCGACATCTTCGGGAACGATCATGAAGATCGGATCCGGAAATCGAGGGTGCCGAGTTCCAAGGGGAAATCGAACTCGTCGTCGGTGCTGAGCTCGGACGACCTCAGCCCCCGCCGGCCGGCGATCGGTGATGACGTGGCATTATACTCGTTTGCTTCAAAGCTCAGGTATATATCATTCACCGACCCGTAGTTACTGTGCAATCATTGTTTGATTTTGAGCTACTGTGGGAGATTCAACATTTCAACTAATTTGTAGTCACTTGAACAAACAGAAGAAACTAACACTTGACCAGACAGATCTGGCAACATTTATATTGAAATATATTGGCAAATAAATTGTTGATCAAATCAAATCTAACAGTATCAATTTTGGTTTGGTTGAAGAAAAAATTGAAAAGTTGCTTACATGTTGATTGGAACAGACCAATAAATGTCCCCTGCAGATGGAACTCATCAACAATGAAGCCAGCAGAAGATCCAAATCCAAAGAACAAAGCATCAGGAGGAGGTTTTGTGTACAATTCTCCATCCAATTCATGGTCTGAGAATCAGTACGTGGACAGTGGACACAAGAGCTCCTACCAGGGATTCTCTTCCCAACGGGTCACATCCCCCGACATAATCAATGTCGAGCCCAATTCATACCGGAGCCTGAAAGTGTCCGCCAGCGATTTTGACCTTAACTCCTCCAATTCATCTGCCGTCTCCTCCTGCCATTGGGAGGGAAAAACCGAGTTTCCCGGCGGTGCTGCTGGTGATGGCAACGACGACAGGTCAATGCAAGATCAAGAAGAGGACGATGACGATGATGTTATGAGCTCGTATGTGATTGAGATCAACTCTGATTCCTACAGAGAAGGGAATGATGAAGCCATTGATGAAGCAATTGCATGGGCAAAGGAGAAGTTTCAACAACATGGTCCTCAAGTAAAAGAGCAGCCCACAGCTGTGATTCCAGGTAATGTCTCAACTTTCATCTACTTTGAAACAAAGATTCATCATATCAGAATTCTTTGGTAATAACATTTCATTTGTTGTGCAGAGAGGCCTAAGGAGTGTCAATTTTTGGGCCAACAAATAAATGGGCATAATTCAGTGCAACTTCTAGAGGTAAAGTACTCATCAACATCTGTTTTTCTTCTAATCATACCTGAATATAATATTATTATACATCAAGAGAAAGTATTGAAAAGATGTAGAATTGCATGTTAATGTTTCCAATCTATACAACTTATGCAGGATGAGGAATTGGAGAAATGGACAAGAGAAGCAAAGCAACAATCAGAAGATGATGTAAGCACCTAAAGTTAGACCAAACTCTTTCAGTACCAAGCAACTAAATTCAATGTTTCATATATAGATAGGATTGGTCACATCACTACTTGTTATGCATGGGCCTAATAAACAACTCATTTTCTTATTAATCCCAATTCCCATGGCATCATATGTATGAAAATTGACACCAAATATGGAAAATTGCAAATCAAAGTGCATCTTATATATAAGTGAGGAAAAAGGAAAATCTGAATGACAGTCGGTTGATTACAGATGGAATTGAAGGTATTGGATAAACAAGTGGAGTTGTGGTCATCTGGCAAGGAATCAAACATAAGATTGCTGCTTTCATCACTCCATCAGGTAAACATCTTATTACAATTAATTAAGTCCCAAAATAAGCATCACGTTTTCTATTTAAGAAAAAGTTAGTTAGTGCTGTATATTTACTCTTCTATCCTCATGCACATGTGTAGTAAAAGGAAATGAAACACCTATTTTGAGACGGATGGAATATATGCTATGCAATATAATATGAATTATCACATGACAAATACGCTGGAATTACAGATTCTATGGGCCGACAGTGGTTGGAATGTAGTCCCTTTAACAAACCTTATAGAGAGCTCACATGTCAAGAAGGCTTACCAGAAAACACAGCTGTGCTTGCACCCAGACAAACTGCAACAGAGAGGAGCAACACTCCCACAAAAGTATGTTGCCCAAAAGGTCTTCGCCATCCTTCAGGTGCGTGAAATATACACCAATACAATTCTGACACAAACAGAACGAGATTCGTCCACGAATTCTTCTCTAACATGTTCTACTTTGTTGCTATACAGGATGCTTGGGCCACTTTCGTCACGCAAGATGTATTATTAATTAGATGATGATGAACCCTGGAACAAGATGAAGAACTAGTTACGGCAATTGCGCAAAGTACATGAAGCAAGAGCACGGGAATCGCAAATTTTGTATCATGCATCATCTTTATCTTCTTAATTCTGCAAAGTGGTGTTAACTTATCATTCTGCATGTATCATAGGGCATATATATTATGATAAAGATGAGATTGATTACTAGAATGATGTGGTTTCTATCAGATAGTTTGTGAGTATTTTTGTGTACGGTCAATCAATTAGAGCCTACGTCTCTGCAACTTCATTCAACTCCAACGTCCATTATATTTTGTATTTTGCTACAAAAACAATATAATGGAAACAACAGAGGAACTGGAAATTGCTCATGGTAGCCAGAAAGTTAAAGACAAGTCATAAAAAGCTCAACAAACTGTATCGAGTTCATGTCCATCAATACCTCCTACCGATGAACAAAAGAAAAACAGGACTAGGACAGTAACCGCAGAGAGAAGAACAGAATACACCTTGATTATTAGCTGGTACCACCCAATTGGCCACTTGACATATCGACAAGGGGATAAAACACTCTGTCATATCCATCCAGTGACCAAACATCCAATCATCGGAATACAACCTGTAACTTTACCAACCATAATGTCAGATACGTCTTAAAAAGTACTACAAACGTGAAAATGAGACCAGTAATTACCGAAAGGCACCAACTGATTAGGGCACCAAATGAGAGCCTAAAATTTATACCAGTAGCAACTGATTCATAAAACAAGAGCTATAATTCTGGATACTTTCATTTGAGCTGAATTAAGAGAATCATGAGTAAGCTCCAGGTAGAGTTCAATTTACAAGATAATTATTGAACAAAATGGAAAAATTAAAAGAATACAAAGTAACAGGATGGAAGTTTTTCCATCACCATCCAAGTACAATGATTGAAATTTAAAAGCTTTCGTACAGGATTCATGGTAGCAAATCTGAAACTATTTTTGTCACTTTGTCCTTGTAATGACTCTTTCAGTCAAATCTACAAGTGCTCGCCTTGATCTTAAAACATCCTCGTCATCACTCTCAGGTAAGGAATCGATTGCTGCTGCAGCATGTTTGGCATGCTCCATGGCTAGCTCTCTTGTCCTCTGTATTCCATTACTCTTCCCAAGGTACTCAAGGGCCTAGATGTATAACCAAACATAGGTCAGAGTCCGGTAAACAAATTCTAAACGATGATATGTGAAGAATGATTCACAACAACAGGTTTAATTTAGCTGGTAAAAAAGGCAACATTACATGTGGACAATGAACTGAACAACACGGCAGTTTCCAACTATAAATTAGGACAAAAGAAAAATGGGAGAATAATCACTGCACCGAGGATTAGTTTCAGATAAATCTCATTAGAGAAGAAAGTATACACAAGGTTTTCAATTGCATTGTAAATTCAGTGTCCATTGTAAATAGCAAATTAGTTAAGATACTTACTATCTCAACATTTGCAGGATTGTCAAAACCCTGGTCGACAACTTCACGCAATTGAGGGAACTCTTCCATGGCAAACAGAATTGGAGCTGTCACAATCCCCTGCGAGATTTGCATGTAAGACTCATTAGAGCAAAACCAGAAGAAAATACTCGATACTATAAAAATAAAGGCACTGACTTGATGGAATAAATTTGGTAGATGGAAAAGCGCGTAATCATGACACCTCAAAATTTGGCACATGGAGAGAAAAGCCATCTGCTATATCTTAGGAGAACAATACAAAGCATAGATGCACATCAAATCATACAGATCGACCATGGTGTACAAATTTCATAGGATACCCTAGACTTTCATACAGAAATCACATCATTTGACATAAAAATCATGTATTTAAATATTAGTAACAATATTACCAAACAACTACTCATAGGGCGAATGACAACAAGTGATGATAATCAATTCCAACATTTTCAGACCAGAAAATGTATAACATCTAGATCTACTATGTTGAGCCTAGCTTTTAACTTCATGTATTTAACAAACAAATACGATGAAAAACCTATCAACGCCATTCAACTCTCTCAACAACCAAATGACAGTTAATTTACGATCCATAGAGTTGTCAAGTGTAAAATAAATAAATAAATAAAATGCCAATAGAGAGATTTATAGAATCAGTATCTAAACAACATTTAAGAACAAATCAGAACAAAGGAACACCATACGGAAAACAACGTAAACACATCAAGACATGACAGGTTAGTACTACTCGGTAGTGTGCTTTCCAGGGAGAACAAATTATCTCTGCATCTTGTTTCACCTTAACTATCACAACTCTATTTTGACTGGATGCAAAATCCCAATTAGAACCCCAAAATGCACACAGACAAATACAGATACTACAGAAATGACAGACTCAAGGAAGGAAAAAAGGACGACATCAACAAGTATATTTTTTTGTTAACCATACTACAGCTTCATTAGAATAATATTTTAAGTTCTAGTTAATGCATACCTACCCTAAACAATAGATATTCACAACAGAAAAAAGGTATGAAATCAAATTAATTAATTGATTAAAATAAACAATAACTTGATTTTGTAGACTCCACAAATAGTTACCATATCATGTTCTTTTTTCTGCACCAATAATGCATATGTAAGTATGTCTGAAATACTGTATACGCAGCACAAGCTAAAGCCTGATATTGGATTTTAGGATCTCTATCTCTGGTGCATGAAATACACTTTTCATGTTCATTAGTACAACATTACAAGGTTTCTATCATGGTTAGTAGCATACACTTGAAAGAGCATAGCAGTAACAGTTTTTCAAGGATGAAGATATAGAAGTACAACTGTACATGGTTTCTATCATGTTAGTACATTACACTTCAATAAGCATAGCAGTTAACTCTTTAACAGTATTTCAAGCACAGAGATATAGCAGTAAGAGTAGATGAATTACATGGCGGATGTCAGACAGAGAGCCCTTTCCCAGGGAAGCTGATGTGCCCGTAAAATCAAGAACGTCGTCTATCAATTGAAACGCCAACCCCTGTGACAGCAAAACAAAAACCTGGAAATTAAGAGAAAAAATACTGGAGATACTGATATAAATTGGATGGTAATAGTTGGGGGTTGGCAGTTGGTTTTCCTATGGTGACGGAGGGATTGCAATTGAAAATAAGAAATCAGAGTTATGGAACCATAAATAATATTGTTCTTCAATAACTATATTCAGCGTCATACAGAATAAATTGAGCATAAACAACAACCAAGCTATTTCCCAAACAAAGTAGGGATAGTTACATAAATCCTTTAGCAACGCTGTCTAGGGTCTTCTCTCATTCTCCTCCTCCACTCATCCTATCTAATGCTATCTCCTCCGTTATGTCATTCATTATCATGTATGTCCTCCATCCCAGAATGAGAGTCCATTTTCCTATTTTAGTGAAGATTAAGAATGAACTAGTTAGAATTAGATTTTCCCCCTTGTACCACCATGTGCTCTTATTTTAACAAGCTCAGTTCACTTATTTTAGGAATATTATTGGTATTTTATACATAACTAACTAACTAAAATAGAGTGTGGACACTCATTTTGGGACAAAAATTTAGAAAATGTGGATACTCATTTTGGGACGGTTCTCCGCATTAATTTAGGCCTACTCCTACTCTTGGCCCTTTTAGCTTCTCCTAGCTAATTCCAAACAAAAATCCTCTAGAAATCACTATCTTATCTCCAATTGAAGTCTCCGCAACTCTTATTTGAATAGATTCATTCCTAATCTTATTCTTTCAACTGTTACCACAAACTGCTGTATTTATGGCTGGAAATGCTGTCCATTGGATAAAAATAAGGTCTTGTAATAGATTTAAAAGGCCTTTGTTCTTTAATCTATAAAAAATGGTCTAAGATATAGACAAATTTTAATATGATTTGCCTTATTTGCACCCCGCCACACCATGCACCTCCAAGAATGGTGTAAAGGCTCGCCTTTTGCAAATCACCACACCATAGGTGGCCTAAGATGATGATCATGCGCCACACCGCACCTTGCGCCATTCATAACATGGTGATCAACCGACCCACATTAATCATATTTCAAACATGCTATTCAATCTCTCCATCCTTTTGAATTGAGCATAAGCAATAAATAAATAAGCTTTTCTTTCAAGTATAAATGAAATAAATGAAAAACATAAACATTAAAACAAAATAAAGTAAGAATAGAAAAAAAAGAAGTCAAATGTGTCACTTTTACAAGAGCATGGTGATAAGATCAGAAAACTACCACTCCTGAGGTTTACTATGCGACATGGATACTTGCTAATCTTTTCACTTAAAATAGGCGAAAGCAATGCATCTCTAAGAATCATGTCAAATTCATGTGACATCTAACCATGACATATCCCCATCTACCTTATCCAACTACCCACCTACTTTGAGATCAAACCTGCCAGGTAGAATAGAATAATGCTGAGGACAGAGAGTGCCAAGCAGCCAGATAACTTCTCTACTGAGTTTAGATTGTAGGATTTCTCTTTGATTTACTCAGATTCTCCTATTTTCCTTGTACTTTGAGCTCTCTTCCTCTCTCTCTCACTCTCACTCTTCTATCTAGTGAGTATTTTCCTAATCATTGTATCTTTTCAACCTAAATGATATTTCCGGCCCAGCCAACCGACTTTCAATGAGAAAATCTTTACTAATAATCCAATATATAAGACAGATACTGTGCCAATGTGCAAACAGCATGATTATTATTTTTCCCACTGGCTCCATTATTCTTTGTATGTACTTTCTATGCTTTGCTACTCCAACAACAATTCTAACATCTATCATATAATACTCAATACCTCAAAGGATAGGAAACAACTAGAGAGACCAACACCTAAACAGAAGCTTTTGCCAACAATTCTACTACTACTCCTTTAACATGCACCAGTGGAAGTAAGCTCACTGAGGATTCCAGCACCAGAGCAGCCATGGATCCTTGCAGAATGTGTCAGCATGGATCTCAAAATGGCATCAGCTGAACACATCATACTAAGAGTTGATCACTACACGGGGTTATTGAGTTTCACTTCTCCATTGAATTGTCAAAGTGATCCACAACATTAACTGAGTAGCTAATGCATATGATGAGGATCAGGCCTAATTTAAGGTATAAATTTCGATTCACCCTCATCGTGAAACTAGTTGGCACTTTGTCTATTATTAATACCTTTTCTATTTGCCAAGTATACATGGGGTGCTAATGCTATAAAATAAACCTGGTATGCTCCATGATTTGAAGCCTAACACATTGGCATAGCTATAAACTTAAAACACAGATACCAGCAACCACATGTAAAAGTGACCTAAGAACAGCAAAACAAAACAAAAAAATGCACGGGTGGCATCAGGTTTCTTGGAGCTTTCTGTGATACCATTGATTCTAAGTTACTTATTTACAGAACATAGATGACGACGCCTGCTTTTTTCTTATGATGATGGCTAATATCTTCCATTCAATTTTTCATCAACCATCTTTCCTTATCATCAAGATATAGCCAGTAAACTCAAAAAAAGACTTCAACTACTGGATTTGTTGTTCTTAATAAGTAACTAATGTGAGCATACGAATTACAAACCAGATTTTTGCCATACTCATAAGCCAACATTGAAACTTCTGCCGTTTGTCCAGCAAGAAGGGCAATTGCTTTGCAACTATTTGAAATTAACGAGGCAGTCTTGTAGTATGTCTTTTGCATATAATGTTCCAAGCTGCAGGTATGAACAACTCATGTCACATAACAAAGACATAAAATATCAATTCTTGTGCCATTGACACAGATGCGCACTCCGAAACATATGTACAACTTCACAGAGAGATCATACCCGATTTGGAACTCACTACTCTACATCATGCTTCATTTTTTTATGGAAGCATTTTTTTGTGTTTCTAAAAATTCATAGTAACAACAATTGTAAAATATGCATTTTATACTCTCTTTTTTCTATACTATGGGGACAATCTGTTCTGCATGGAATGGAGGAGTGTCTATGCACACAGCTATACATGCAGGATCTTAGCAAGGTATGAGATCTGAAACAAGTTGAACGAAAACTGATCATTCTTATAGGCACTGTTCCACATCTAAAAGACATGATCACATGAAAAGGTTAAGATAGACTATAACAAATAAATATTACAAGAGAAATTAATTTACATAAACAGTACATCACAAAATCAACCATATAAGATGATTAGTATCTCTATACGAGGCAAACTCTTCCTGCTAGTAAATCACTGTCCATAACTTCTTAGAACACCAAACTGTTTAGCATACAGGTAAACTTTTGAAGAACAGATGAGAAACAATTAATAGCATACGATAACTCTTTTATAAATGATACTATGATAGCAAAGAAGAACAGTGTACCTACAACGTTGCTCAGATGTAGTAGTCATTTGCATAGTTTCACCTGTAACAAGATGCTCCACTACTGTTGCTAGTAATGATACAACCTACATATACCCAGCAAGCACGTACAGAACAAGTTACAGTACATACACTAAATTAATGGAAAACTCCACTTCTAATTATAGAAGTACATTATAGATTAAGCCAACTCTTTGAGCTGTCTATATACTCATAAAAGTGAAACCTTTTATGGTAATTTAAAATTATCCGGGCAATTCGTCACTATAGTTCATGGTGCATGGATCAATCCAGTTGCTTATCACAGACTAATAACAAGAGAATACTGAACAAGTAAATCACATCCTAGTTACCAAAAATAAGGATCTAGAATGCAATGCCATGTAAAATTATAAAATAAAATAATAAAGAAATTCATGAAATTCAAAGAAACTAGTTTTTATTTTTAAATAGACTATCAGCTTTTCCACTCCTAACTTTTATCAACCATGGGTTCATTTCAAAATGTGAAATCAAGGAATACTGTTGACTGATTGACTGCATGAGATAGGGCAAACAAAATGAAAGATGATAAAACTTGCCATAGTCAAGTCTGAAACCATGTACCATACAAGATATATATACCTCTGTGTTTTTCAAAGCAGCAAGCGCCACACAAGCACGAGAAAGAAGAAAATCTCCTGCCAGAACTGATATCTGCATACATAGTGAATAAACAAATAAGCAAAATAAATACACAAGTGGGAAAATAACAATTTTACTTATTTTAAGCATTACATATGATATAAGAATAGCCTTGACACAACATTACAACGGGAGAAAAGATCACCCCAGCCGCTCTTTATTCATGCACAAGGGGTAGACACTTATTAATCCTAGGCATATGGTATGGATTTAGGTTGAAAATGAAACCATATGTTGATATATCTCACATAAAAAGAATGTGAAGTTAATGACAACTTGATGTACTATTTGGGGTCTGCACCTATTATAAGCTTAGGCTTTGGGCTGGAGAAAAATTTAGGAAGAAGATTGGAACATGTATACTTCACACGTATTTTACATGTACATCAGTTGCACGGATTGTTTATTGGTGTGAAACTAATGTGTAAATAGGCACTACTGAACATGCGGTCAATTATCGGTGGACTTCATACATTTATCAGTTTGAAGACTAACGTGTAACTAGGCAATACTGGATTTCCATACAATTCTCTGTGGATAAGTCGAGTTGAATACATCTATGTTGCACGGATACGAATACGGACACACGGTATGACACGACATGGACATGGCAACCCACAATTTACATCTATGAGGTATATATATATATAATTCTATTAGAGAGATAAAACCACATCAGTTAATAAAATAAATAACAATAATAATATAATATGTAAGAAATATGGATCTATTCAACCATTTAAAATAGAATTCTATTCAAACAAAACTAATTGTTATAAATTTACAGTACAAGCATCATATATCGACATCGGCAACAAGAAAAAAAGGAAAATTTCCTAATCACGGAAAAGGTAATTAATACATGTTATCGTATGTAACTCGAATTTTTGGAAAGTGGCGTGTCTTCATCATGTCCAGACGTATTTTGCTGTGTGTCCCATACATTTTATTTTTTCCCTTTTCCTTTTTGTATGAATACATAAACTCGCACTTTAGATATGTTATGCGTATTAAGCCACCTACGGGACACAGAAACGTTGGGCTCATTCACGTGTACGCGCACCAGAGGCATGTACCAAACAACATGTAACTTACATGTACCAAACAATACATGAAATAGACGTTTCCTTAAAATTTAATATGACATCAGCACTGTTTTGGCGTTGGGGAGACATAAGCCCATTTGCATTTCCTCCCTAATAATTCTTGGTCAAAATGCAGGCCTTGTTTTGTTGTTCAGCATGCACGTGAGGAGAGGTGTTGAAATATCCCACATCGAAAGAGTGAAGTTAATGACATCAAGATCCTTAATTTACATCCATCAATTTTCTCATATTAACTAAACATTTCAGCACATGTTACAGAAGATGGTTCTAACAACATCTAAGTATCAAAGAATTCAAGTAACTGTAAAATCAAACAAACTTTATGAGAAAGAGGACAAAATCGCCAGTGGCATTGCTGATTGGACTTTTTACATTGGAAACACTATGCAACACTTGTCAAATTGGCGTCACACTAACAACCCAAAAATACACCACATACTGCAAATAAACATGTTTAATTCACATATCGTAATTTCTGACAATACCCAACCTACTGCCAATGTGCAATATGAATTAAATAATATCTATCACCATATAAAACTATCCCATGCTACAAAGGAACTAAATAATAAAAACGACACTGAATTAGAAATGTGGTTTAAAGGGTTATATTCACATAACTATGAACAAAAATCAGATATTCCAATACAAGCAAGAAAACAAAAATACCTTATTGCCCATTACAAAATTTAGTGAACCAATACCACGTCTGGTATCTGCGTCATCTAACACATCATCGTGAAGGAGGCTTGCCACCTAAGAAAACAAAATAATTAATCAGAACAGAAAGAGTAGCAAATATGTATCTGCCACAAGAGAAAACTGATGAGTGGGTGACTCGTAATCAATATCTATTTCACAACGAAGGCAATCCATTTTTGTAACTCAGTTCTTTTCTTCCAATGTTTCTATATTCTGTTTGTCCTGTTCTGTAAAAAAAAAAAAAAAAAAAAAAAAAAAAAAAAAAACTCAAAGGATTCCACAATTGTGGGGCTTGGGAGGGAGTTTCATAAGTGAACACAGCCTTATCAATACAAATCATTGTTGTCATGTGCAACAGTTGAAGATTTTAAATATGTAATAGATAAAAGAATAAAGTCAATCACATAGATGAGTACGAGACAATTAGAAAGACCACATCACCTGCATTACTTATAGATGCAGATTTCTAATCTATACGTTTTTTTACGGTGTGGCTAAAGAGGAAGTGGAAGAGAAACTGTTACTGAAACTGATTGTAAGAAGCCAATTAATTATAAAGAGGGAGATTACATGTGATGAGGAGGTGTGAAAGTTCCGGAACCCTTGGCTGAAGAGCATACTAAATACATTACAAGACAAAAAGGGGCATGATAGAATTAAAAGAAGATATAGCAATGCATGCACTGACATTGTTTGAGCCCCTAGCCTATGTTGCATCAATAACAATTAACAACACACAACAGATTCACAATGCGATTCGTCATTTTTAAAAATATCCGACATGACACGTCCTACGACACTTTATTTTTTAATTAGAAAAATTATTATATTTATAACAAATTATTTATGTATGTAAACTAAAATTTAAATAGTCTCTAACAAACTCAAAATACTAAAGAAATTAATGATAGTATTGTTGAAAATTATGTAGAATAAAAAGTAAGTAATGAATTATGTTGGCTACTGGGCTTTAGCACAAAAACAGCTATTAAGATATGAAAATTGGCTTGGGCCTTTTTAGACTGAACATCAATATTTAAAAAGTAAGGGTTACTTTGGTAATTCTAAAAGTAAAAAAGAAATCCCTAACCCACTAACTATCTCTAAGATCTAGATGATGAAAGGAATTGTGGTTGTAAAGAACAGAGGCTATTGAAAACGAAAAAACAAGAAGAAATGAAGCAATAGTAAGAAGAGATAGAAGAAGAGTTTGTGGCTGGACGCTACTGGTACTAAATCGAGTCAGGCTGCATCAGGGTTTGTAAATTTTAGCGTAAAAATAATTTATTTTTCTTCACAAATAAGGTCAATTCGTGTCCTTACGTGTTGGAGCATGTCCCACATGTTTTTTATAAATTATTAATTTATTATTTACGATCTGTGTGTCACAAACGTATTACAGCGTGTCGGGAGCGAATCGTGTCTGATCCATGAGTCTGACACCGATTCGCTCCATGCTCAGCGTGTCGGTGCTACTGCCACATTGCCCCTAGCATGGTCCCATGGGATTCATGTTAATAAATTATAATTTATGGCCTACTGAAGTCGTACCTAATATGTACTGGCAAAGAATTGCTAATACAAAAGTATTGTCTTCCTAGTAGTAGAATTGTCAAAAACTGCAGAAAAGCATATAAAAAAAAAATGAATGACAAGGTTATAAACAGCTCACATGAATCATCTCAGTGATCTCTGCTATAGACATCTGTCTGGCTCGTAATTCTGTTGGCAAAGCATTCCCTTGTCCATCATAAGCTTTAGGCATAGATACATTCAGAGCAGTTGCCATCAACAATAAAACCTGCACACAAAATGTGTCACTCCAAATAAAAAAGGAAAGTAGCTGATACATGAATGCTAGTGAAGGGGGCTTTCTTTAGTGAACGTTAGTAGCTGATAATCGCAATTCTAAAGGCAATGTACAGAGCCAAGGGTCCTAAGGAGATGTATAAGGATTTTGCAAAGTAACCAAAATTAGAAAATTGAAGAGAGGAAAGACAGCAAAACACAGCAACACCAAGAGCAAAATCATATTACTTTCAAACCAAGAGAAAGTTTGAGTATGCAGCCTACGATGGAAATTTGATGCATATTGCCTTCATACATTGGTAAATTAATCTAAGTATCCCAACAGTATACGAAAGTACATGATTTCGTTTTGAAAATTTGATGCATTAAATCCCCAAATTCCCAAAACAAACTCCAGCCTACAATGGAAATTTGAACAGGCATGGTGTGCATTAGAGATGCAAAATGAAACTTCCACAGATCATTTGGCTACAAATATTCAGCAGGGTTCAAGAGAGTTGGATATGGGAATTTTGGTTTAAAAGTCAAGGTTTAGGGGAAGGCAAACATGAATATTCAAGGTGAAGGGGGCTCATGGAACTGAGGATGATAATGATCACCAACTAGTAAATGTCACTTATATAGAAATAAACCCGGGACCATAGTTTGGGAAAATATTTTCCTCTCATAGCAAGAGAAAGAGCCATCTCACAACAAAAACCATGATTCAATAAAGCATAAGATTACATCACAAAAGGGAGAAAGTGTGCAAAATCATGCATACTGTAGGACGAAATCTCTTTCCTTCCACTCCCAACTTGAAGAAGTACTCAGCAGCTGAAGCAAGCTTAGGAACCTACAAGGGGTCAAATCTGCAGTCAGTAACGTGATAACAAAATATGAAATTTATCATGAATGGGAATAAATACACTCTTCTTCAAAACATACAAGTCCAGAATCAAATATGCATTAATATGTCAATAGATAGGAATAACAAACAGATACCTCAGCGACCACCATAGCACGCAACCTGTCAGCCACAAGTGATAGCTCATCGGCAACAAGTGAAAAAGGATCAAGTTGTTCCTGAAAAGTAACATCTTACTATATCAAAGAAAGATAAAACTGCAATAACAAATGAGCAGCCCTGATAAAAAACTTAACTCTGAGTCTTAACAATAACAATATAAGTTTGATTATTAGTGAGACACAAAACGATAAGAAAAGGAATCAAGAGAGCTCTTCAATTGAGCTTTCAACTTCTTCTTTTTCCACCATGAACAATAAATAAGGCCAATAAGCTACTAACTGCATTATAAGCAGACTACACAATGACATTAGTGAAAGTTTTCAGTATCACCACCAGAATATACTTTTTTGGAAAACTAATACATGAAGCATAAACCTGTTCAAAGCTTTATTGAGTTCATAACAACAGCCAACTTCAAATGAAGTGATCTTATTCTTTACAATAAGAATGTAAACCCTGCAACAATTTTAACATATTTTTCCCCACTTAAAGCCTAAGTGTAGCTCTTGGCACTCGCATCTCAATCTGAATATATTTGTCAATGGAAATTTGAGGAACTACTACTTCACTTGTTCTCGTCACATGCCTATAACTCCCTTTATAAAATAAGAACTATTTATCATTCCCAAACTTGTAAAATGAACATTCCTAAGGAGCTGGATTATAGAACTAAAAAAGAACAACAAGAACAACTCATTTTAGGGATCTCTCTAATACTCACCCTATGTACTTGGATGATCCTTGTTTCTCTGTCTTCAAAATTTCCTTTAACTTAAACTTACTAAGAACCAACTATGACCGAGCCATCCATATCAGTTCATGATATGAGTATCGATGACTGGGTACCACCTCCAACAATATCCTCCCTCTACGTCCAAGAATCTAAAGGTTTTCTTGATTCACTAAGAGATTGTTTTGAACCGTCAAAGTGAACTGGAACAAGAGTGCAACATGATTCGATTCATGGAACTGGAATGTAGCTCTTTTGAGGATAGGGATCCAGCGACTTAACCCAGATACTTAAAAATACCAAATACCATAACTTCTACAGCATTATACCTGACAGAGATTTAGCTTTCCTCCACACCATTTCCCACTTCCCAGCTACATCCTGTTAGGCAAACAAATTATCGTATTACACACTCCCAAATTTGTCCCGCACAGAAGTTCTGTGGTTGCGTGACTTTTTACTCTCCTAGTAATTAAAGTGGTGTGAACTGTGAAGGGTTGAACCGCATATTGTTAACTTGTCAGCTACATAAATCCCAAGTATCCATTTTAGAAATCAAAATATATACACACTACACGACATTGTTGTTCACCGATATATACCCGTTAAGGTCATCATGCAAGGCCATTCACATACATTGATTATTATCAGGGTTTTAAATATAAATCTCAATAATATGGTCAATGGCAACCAAAGTTAAGCTACTCCTTAAATTATTACATCAAAATAAGATAAATAATATATGATAGTGATAATGTACGATTAGGTAAAAGTAAATTGGGAACAGAAACACTCAATTCATGAAGTAAATTGCTCTTTTCGAGGAGCAAACAGCCAAACACCGACACGCAGACCAGAGAAAAGAAGAGGATCGAGCAAGAAATGAAGAAGAATGTAGGAATCAACCTCAACCAGGGAGCTGCTGTGGTGATGAATTTGATGCCTAAAACCCAGCAAGGCCAAATTTCGGCTGCAACCCGGAACCTAGTGACACAAAACCAGTACATGCAGCAACAAATTAGCCATCAAAACAACGCAACAGAGAATCGGAGAGCTATATAAGTGCAGAATATATGAAACAGCACATCACCCTCTGAGTATATGAAGAAGAAGTAGAAGAAGAATCGTCGCTGAGATGGGTATTGGAGAGAATGAAGAATCGGGCGTCGGGTCGGTGGGAGAGAAGGTGGTGACGGCAGCTAAAGAAGCCACGGGTTCTAGGACTCCTGGAAACCCAAGAAAGTCCCCGAGAAAATATCATGTCGAAGGTGTTCGACGAAATGCCAAAGAGAGATTGTTGAACGGAAAATCTGAGTAGGAGAGATGGAGCAGGAGGCGGTCAAAACGAAAGGAAGCAAAAGAGAGCACGACACATTAAGAGGAAAAAAAAAAAAAAATCAAATTTGACTAAAACAAAACGAAACAAAAGAGTTTGTAGAGTCATATGGAAATGGGCATAAATGGAGGTACCAAATCAGATTCACAAAAGCTGGGAGTGACGAAGCCAAAGCTCAGCCATCAGACCTTCAAGTGGTCGCAATTAAGGTAATGTTAATGTTTCACTAATACCAGGCTTTAGGGAACTTTGACCTCCACCAAACGGTAATAAAGGACCAACAAGTTCAGTGCTCACTTAAAAAAGTTTAAATTTTACTGACATAGTCCCTAGTAATGACTTAATGTAGTTTGAATTCTTGGCCTTGGGCTAACTTTTGTTAATTAAAATCAAGTTATTGATTATAGATGATTTTGACGTGACACGTTGTCATTCCACTCAAATTTTAGATCACATCAACAGTATATATCAAACTTCAAATGTTATTGATGAAACAATGTCGTTTCATTTTTTGTTTTTCTGAATATGAGAGCCAAAACAATATAGTTTTGAGTGTGGTATGCTAAATAAATATAACGTTTTCATTCTATCTATTTGGAACAAGGTTGCAGTAAACAAAATAAACCAGAGAAGTTGAGGAGATAAAGAGATTCTGCTTTATTATTATGCTAAAGAATTTGAGAACAATTAGGAGAGTAGGTGAGATAACTAAACAACTCAAATATTCAGATGATTATTCCTAGTAGCAGCTCTTCCTTAAATAGGTTTAGTATAACTGATAGTCTTCGAGATAACGTG
>JAYMTE010000058.1:0-27262 GCA_036897545.1 Pelargonium fulgidum
TCAAAGAGTTCAATTAGGCCTTTCACGCGCTTTTGCTAGTGAAAATGAGTGCAAAAACTAACAGTTGTGATTTAGATGGCAACGCAGACTGAGATTGTGAGAAAACCTGGGTGTAGAGAATATCGGGAGAGGTGTGAGAAGCCAAAATGAAGTCTGTGCCCCACCGGATTGTTGTCCGGAGATGGCCAATCTGATTGGCAGAAGATAGCTGTTTAGGGTACTCCAGAGCAGCCCAACTCAACAAGCTCACAGTAAATGACATTGGCCAACCAAACTTGACATTGTCACCAGCGTCATAGTAACCTCCTACCAATTTCACCTACCAAATACACACAAAATTTACTTAACTTTATGCGTCCTACAAATAAAGGGCATAAATAACATTGTAGAAAATCAGCACTCAGTAGTGTAAGTGGTTGATTTCATTTGTTTCTCGAATTCTCATATTCAAGTCTCGGTGTTTGTATGTTTGCTGATAATGAAAAATAACATTGTACATACATTGTCAGAGTTGCCATCGGAGAGAGCAGAGTCTGCTCTCCACTTGACTCGCTGGTCGGAGGGCAGCTTCCCGGAGCGCTGCCCTTCGAAGAACAAAATGGATTTGGCAAGTGCATCTTGGTAGTCATAGGCTGAGGTTTGGGAACACTCCTCTTCCATGGAGGCTAAACCCAAGAAACAGAATAAGATCAGACCCCAAACCAGCCTGTGATGACCCATTGTTGAAGAAGAGAGGACTACTTATTGTAACAATATGAGATCAATAGTGGTGCTATATATAGAGAGCTAAAATAGCATTGGCATTGGCCATATCCATATCTAATCTGTTTAGTGCACATCATATCAAGAAATGAAATTGCCATTGCAATGCTTGTGGGCATAGATAATTGATAATGTGGGAGAGACAGACGATGAACATGGTGATGTGCCCTAGTGAAGTAGGAGAATGGAGATCACGACAAGTACGCAAGAGATTAGGAGAAAAGTCAGAATAAGTTTAAGTCACAAAAATTAGATGATCATGAGAATTGAGAGGGAAGATGATACGTTATAATGCTTTTGTAGTAAAAAGTTCAAGAGGAAGATTACACCATTGCATGTGATGACCAGCAACAGGACGGATCTAGAAGTTTTGTTTTGCGAGGGTCAAGTATAATATTAAAATTTATATTAAACTATTATGAAGTAGCTAGTAATAAAAAAATTTGTGGAATGCCCTTGGGTTTAAGATTGCTTTTTAGCTCGTCAATTATATTCATGAAAAAATTGTCAATTATATTCATGAAAAAATTGTGGTTCGACAAAGATGATCTACCCGAAAAAGGTTAGGTTGGGGAAGCAAACACTATGAGGTTAGGTTAGAGGCTTGTGTCACTCTTGTCTAGCCCATTCGCATAAACTCTCATTACTATATGAAAATCGTCTTTATCAAAGCACAAAAGTGTCGCACGTAGTTCCCAGGAAGGCACACCAATCCCTGGGAAGATAGAAAACATAATTTTTTTGAATTTTAACTATAAAAGTTACTTATAGTGTTGTATGAATCAACAGCCCTGTAATGTGCATGTGTTGGCGTATGCAACAAGGCTACACTCTCCACATCTATCAGATCCTAACATGCAGGCAGCTACAATCCAAGATCATTCTGCATTTCAAACACATCTCAAATAAAATTGATTCAAGAACAACAAAAAATTGGAACATCCAAACGTTGTTTGACACTTGAAATTGCCACAAAAGCAGAACCAAAGAAGCAGATTACATAGAATATATTATAACATCCTATGTCCAACAACCCATTCATGTTCTGTATATATTTTTCTGTTTTGAGTTTTTCTATCACGCAGAGAGAGAACAAAAATAAAAATAGAAAGATCTCGAATCAAAATGCGTACATCTCTTGTTTTTAGGACTCGCATCTCTTGATTGCAGTTTGAATAAACTGTATTTCAGGAAAAAGGAAGAGAAATTAGACGGATGAATGCAGCTTAAACAAGTTTGACGGAGAAATATATCAAAATGAAGATCAAGACAGGTAGATGAGTATGTGAGGTTTCTTTACCTGTGGTTTGCCTCAACTGGTTGGATACAGAGATCCACTGTTATCCAAGAGTGACTGAAATTGAGCAATCATCGAGAGACCAACTAGGTTCATTCAAGAGCTTTTCCATCCAGATCTCGCGCGACAGTGATGACAGGACATTTATAATAAAAAAGTGCCCAATTCATGGCCATGTCTAGTAAGAAGTACTTTCCGATCATCAATCCATTCTAACCTATATGAAAGATCCAGATTACGAATCAAGAGTTTTGGACTGTTCACTTCATTCATACCATTTGTATTCTCCTGCAAAAGAAATAACAAACGTGAGCGCAATAAAATATAGCTGGTAGAAATATTTGTTAACTAGCTGTTCCCCAACTAAATCAGGTACATATAGGAATACATGAACATAAATACTAAGATACTCATTTAGTATATATGTAACACTAAGCACAGACAATAGGAAGTTTCAGATTATTAAGTAGCATCATACTGTTTTTTGTAGGGGGGTGATGGAAATTTGGCTGCACCTTCTTAATCAGACAATTAAAAGATATTCTTAGCCAGCACAAGTCCACCTCATAGGAAGAGAAGATTTATTGTTATACTGTTTACATAAAATTTGTGAAGTGGACAAATATATGGTGCATTTTGTAGAGTAGATTCAAAATCAATAAATATAGATAATCACCAATGCTGCAAGGATTCCAAGGGGTTTCCAGTTTCCACTTTTGGTACTTGAAAAACACCCCTCAATTTTGAAATAAATTAGAAATATTCATGAATAAGGACCAAGAATGTCGGTAGAGGAAAAGTACCTGTGATTCATCCTGTTTGGCGTGTCCCATTATGCTTGCCATGATACTTGACTTGGCAGTAGTAGGTGAGAATCCTTCCCATGGAGGAACAAAAATCAGCTTAGTGCACTGGACAGGAACATAGTTCCGACTGAGTTTCTCCCACCAAACAGATCCGAGTGACCACCATCTGATCATCAATCCATGCTCAGAAAAAGCAACTAACCCCTACAATTTCAAGCAGTGTAAGAATAACATGACTGTTAAATGATATTCCATTATTTCCATATAAATTAAAATACATCAAGTGACCACCATCAATACACCGCAAGAAGTATTACATTTGAAAGAAAGAAAGAAAGATAGAAGTATGATGTCTATTGAAGAATTTTGAGTCAGATGCAGATCAACCATGTTGGTATTCAAAGCCAAAGCCATTTGATGCAGTAGTTTAGTAGGTTTGGCATGATACTTAGAAAAATAAGCAAAAAATGTACCTTGATTAAGAATTTTATCAATCACTGTCTATGCAAATGCAAATGCAAATGCAAGCCAACAATATTTCAGAAAAAGAAAGTGATAGAGATGCTCAAACGCTCAAAAGAAATTCGAGTTTACATAATCCATGGACAAACTGAAATTACCTCTCCATCTGGGGAGAAGCACAGCGCTGAAATCACAGTCGTCACTGCCATTTCTGAAGCTCCTACAAGCAAACTTGGAAGAACAGCAGGCCCACTAGCATCCAATACCTTTATCTTCGTCACACTACATCAAGGGAAAATAATAATGGAAAGCATAATTAAATAAGCATAAGAGTTCAAATGCAACTAAGACTATTAAAAGAATTAAAAAAGGAAAAACTGTTACAAGATAATCTACATATATAAGATCCAACATGAAATTATCTTTATGTTAAGAAAGAGATAAGGTGGCACCAACAACAGCATCAAATATTTCATAACAAAAACCATCTAAAATCATTGACTTAGCTCAATTGATCCTTAAATTATGAACAAGAAAAAAAATCAACTCAGGGAATGGCATCTAATCACATTAAATATAGTTAACTAAATTGCCCATAAGAAGAGAACATTTATCAACCTTTTGCCAGTGTTGCATTACCTTTGCATATCATATACTCGAATGCTAGCATTAGTAATCTCTCCAACTGCATCCCCAACAGCTAATCGGCTTGATGTGTTGTTCAAGGCTACCATAGGAAATACCCGCACAACTTCTTTCAGAGCTGTCATTGAACTATGAAAGCAAGTTCTGCGCATGACTGAATTGGTAGGGTCCATAGTCTGTAAAATAAAGTTAACTGCCTGCAAACCTGTCCAAATGTTAGGATAAAAACCTACTTACAAAATTACTACACTTACAGTCCCTACATAACAATTCTTAGCAATGGAAAGATTTACAAAAACTTTTTTTTTTCCCGAAGAAATGATGCTCATCGTGTGAACAACTGTAATAGAAATGTTTTGAATGAAGAAGTGAAGATGGAGTATCTGTTTCCTGATTGAGGAATAAACTTCACAAACCTTATCAAGATAATGTGCTAGGTTCCTTGGAGAACCACGGACAACCCTGACAAGAGTCATGAGGGATACTGTATGAACAGGTGAATCAGACGCAGTGGACCAAATATGCCTTTCTACTACAGTTAGAAACCCAAGAATATCAGCCATCGCTAAACTTGGAAGAAGAATCTCAACCAATGTCTCTCTGATGGTAACAGGAACAATTCGATGTTGTGTAGCTGAGTCTGCAGATACGCCACTTACACACTCTACTTGAAACAATATATCCTCAATAAGACGAGGTATTTCAGAACCAATACATTCCTTCCATGTATTTTCCATACCTTCTGCAAGGAGTTCTGCAGCAGTGGAACTGTATCTTTCATTCATAGCCATAACCAACTTCACCAATGGATGAACGACCAGCATGGCTAGACTTGGTTTCACAAGACTTGGATACCAAACGGCCAATGCGGCTGCCACAATTATGTGAGATGTCATCGCATCCTGGCTTGTTCCCCCAACACAAGAAATCCAGTCTTGCATTTCATAAGATTCTAGCCACGCAAGAATTTTAGATTCCTCCATCTGAGAAATCCCTTCTATTTCTGGCATCTCATCAAAATCCAATCTGTTCGTTGATACTCCTACATTCAACCGTTCATGCTCAGTTTCCCCATTTGCAGTTACAGAAGTCAAAAATGCTGAATGATCAGTTGATTTTTGGATATACAGAGGAAGTGGAATTGCCCGTGTAGCAGCACAGTGGAATAATGAGCGTGCAGCCATGCGTACATGCTCACTTTCATCTTGCCAAAAACTCACCAAAAGCTGCAATACAGGGAAACTTATAGTAAAGTATGCATAAAGGACCAGAACATGAACAAATAGTTACTTAAGAACTTTCTCAGGCTTTTAGTTAGCACTTATTCACCCCCACCGCCACCAAAGAAAAAAGAGAGGATCAGATATGCAACCTGAAGTAAGGGTGGCTTGACATCCGGAATTTTGTCTGAGAAATTTCGAGTATAGAATGCTGCTAAAGCACTGCAAAAGAAATGCACGACAGGTAAAAGATTAGCTACATTGGTAACGAAAGCAAATCAACTCTACAATCTTGTCGGAGATCAAATTCAAAACGATTGGTTTGGGTAGAGAATTCGTATGAAGACAAGAAAAGCCAGCATCATTGATATTATTTAGGGGAAAAGTGTTGGCAGTGCAGTATTACAATACATGATCGTTGTGACTTGTGCACCCTATATAGGGGTCCAACCGAAAGGCCTGCTGAACAAGGTGTCACTACTTAGGCCCTATCCTAACATGCAATCAGATCAAGAATAGGAAACAAGCTAGTCTAAGGCATAAAACCCGAAGTGTTGTGGAAGCAGAGCATCACACGCTGGAAGTACATGAATAATATACTCCTCTACACCCATTTCATACATTGTCTAGAAGCTGAGTAGGGGCAGGTGTTATGGAAGCAGAGCATCACATGCTGGAAGTACATAAATAATATACTCCTCTACACCCATTTCATGTGTTGTCTAGAAGCTGAGTAGGGACAGGTGTTGTGAGCCCTACTATGGGACCCAACTTGAGGCAGCCCTCGCCAAAAAGTTCACATTAAAAGCCTAATGCATATCACCCTCTTTCTAGGAATTTGACACAAGAGGCCTGTGAAGGAGAAGCTCTAATGGATTAGGTGGAGAAAATATGAAGGCAAGAGGAAACCTACTTGCAGGCTTGTTTTGGATTTGTTATGTTCCTTGAGTCCTAAGCTCTCTTTGCTCTTGGCCTCTATTTCATGGAGTTTACGGAAAAGGAGAGAGAAAAATGTTAAATTTGTATATAAAGTGGCAACGGACTTCACATTCTTTCGATGAGGGATACATTGACAGAAACTGACTTCTCCAAAAGGAAAAAAACCTAGATACGAGATAGTATGAATAAAGGGTTTGCCCCAAGGTAAAAGTTAGCTCTACAAGCTCTAATATTGTTATTGTTCTCTCTTTACATCGAATATGCATATTATTAATATTATCTCCATGGTCGATACCTAACTTGAATGTTAAAGGAGTTTCCAAGGAAAACTATCCCTCCGTCACCTTCCTCAGTTGTGCAGGTTCTCCACAGGTGATGGTTCAGATAGTGTTACTCAGAAATCAGATTCTGTGTAGATCCAATAATTACTTTCAAATTCCTAATGCATCCACATCTCTATGATTGAGGATTACAATTCACCGAATGTTGTACAATTTAACTACAGATGTCTAATTTAAAAAGTCTACAGAGTATGATATAATGAGAATGGAAAATCAATAATATAAGCAGACTGGGTCCATGTATTACTTTTTGGTTAAACCAGTCTAATACCTGCTGGCCGGTGAACTGTACTGTGATAAGCTAATCATGCGCTGGGCTAGGGACACCATTGTTAGTGACCTCATTGCACAGAATTCTGATGATGATTTCCAAAGCTGAAATGTTAACATTAATTCTTAGTTAGCTGAAAGAAAGTAGATCCTAATTTTGAGTACAGTTCATCAAAGTACCTGAAGATTAGCACTCAAATCAGGAAATGCCAATGTTAAAGACCCTTTATCTCCTTGCATACCAGTAGCTAAAATGAAATTCTCTGGTTTCTTGAGCTTCATATCAGCTATTAGCAACTGATCAAGCTCGCTATCTACATTCCACAAGTGCAGGAAAGACAAGCTAAATTGAAGCATGCATTCTTCAAGTGACCTCCAATCATTCTCCTCTATCCCACTGGAGGAGGTCCCACACAATTCAGAAGCACCATCAACAGCCTTATGGTGGGGACTCGGTGACTCAATTTCCTTCACATGGGTGTTGCCTTGCTTGTCACTGTTTGTTGAGTACTTGAGCTTCTGGCCAAGAAACATCAAAGAAGACAGATCAAAACTTAGAGTTGCGATACCAGGGAATGGGCAAGAACATTTGATGGGATGCTTGTTTTGGAAGACAGGTGTAATTGGAACTAATTTTGCAGAACTTTCCCGAGTAGCATGTGCTTTGGAAGCCTCAGCTATTTTTGTTATACTTGGAACCCTATTCGTTGCAGCAAAACCCTTTTCCACGTTATTTGAATGTGACCAAGAACTCAAATCTTCAAATATGGGATGAAGTAGTGAGGAAACTGAAGTATCTCCATTCAAAAAAGTCCCGGAGAACTTTAGGTTGATTGCTCTACAGAAATTATCAAACATTGAATGAGAAGCTGTGCCACGAAGTACCCGCTCTCGAGCACCAGTCTTTACATCCCAAATGTATAAAACATCAATGGTATCCGAATTTCCAGAGTGTTTCTGGCAGAGACATGCAATATAACCTCTTGCACCATCCCATACAACTTTTGCAGGATAGGTGGGGTGCCCCGGAAACATTCTTTCAACTCGTAATGTCCCAAGAGAAGCAAGAGCAACACACGCATCATCACCAACAGAGATAAAGCAATCATTCCAAGGACGGTCAGTCTGATCTGGAGGAAGAATAATTTGACGCACTGGAGCCACATGTTGGTGCATTACAGTAATGAGATAGCCAGAATGAAGATCCCATATGCGGATAGTGCAGTCCATGCTTCCAGAGAGTAAAACATGATCAAAAGTCCCTTCTTTTGAGGTATTTTTCATCCGATGTGCAGCCAAACATAGTACAGCACCAGTGTGCCCCAAAAATTTCTGTTTGCGTACATTTGAATCCATTACATGGCACTGACTATCACTATGCGAATCAGTTATGTGAAACATGTCAAGTCGTACAACCTCTACTTCGCCACTACAGAATCCATACACTACAGCGTAAGGAGTGTATAGGTTTTCAGAGATAACCATAGAAGAAGATACAAGCCGCCCCTTGAGAAGAAAACCATGTTCATATTCTGGATGTACATTATTCACAAACTCTAAACTAGGAACAGGACATTGCTGAGAAGCTAATTCAGTTCGACAGCCTTTGTTGCCCTCAAATTCATGATACATAGTAGGCTCTGCAAACATGTCAACCAAAAATCCACCTTCTCCTAGCATCTTACATTGCTGGCTTGAGTTTCCAAGTTCAGATTTCTCATGTAGTGACCATATTGTGACCCTAGGTTTCCATTGTACAGGCTCCTCAATGTAAGAGTAAACTGATTCAATGCGGAGAAGATAACGGTTCAGTGGGACAAAAGAAACCGACAACCTCACATCGAAGGGACAAGTGGCAGCTGGAATCTCACAAATTGACTCAAATTTATATATCTCATTGAAATATGATATCATATAGATGGCTGCAGACCCTTTGTTATTCCAGACAACAAATTTTTCTGAAAACATTTCACAAGATTCCTGGGTTTTCAGCATATTCCCGGCATCAACACTTTCAAGGAACATGCCACCTACAACATGCAATTTGTCACCTTCATGACAAAGATGCTTGCCTAGAAAAGATATCTCCCCTACTGTAGCACCACTCACTAGCTTAAAAATGCAGCAGTTTCTGAGGACAAGAGCAAAAATGCTCCTGCAAGATGAAATTGACACCACATTTTCTCCCTCACTCACACAATCACTCCATATAGTCATTTCCAAATGAGAAGAACTTTTAGGCGATCCATTAACATCTTCCTTATCTGGGTATGAATCCCTTGACATTGGTACCAGCTGTAACTTACCAGATGAATCAGCCATAAGTGCCGATAACTTATCCCCATCCTTGGTAGATGAAACCACAGCCATACACTTCAATGGACCAATTGACAACTTCCCATGAAAAACAGTTTGAATGATGGTAAGAGTATAAGTGTCAACAATAACAACAGTGCACTTAGAGGGTTTTCTGTAATGTGTTTTCCCGTTCGGTAAAGGCTCAGTTTTTTCAATGACATCACCATCATGATAATCATATAAATGAACACCATTTGTGAAAGAACAGGCAATGCATACATATCTCGAATTCGAAGGTAATGTCCGAATGACAGATGGACTGCCCACCCAGGGAGGTAACTTCCTTCGACGCCTGCAATGCCCACTATTTCTGCTCCAGACACACAACACACCATCAGTGCACGCACTTATTAAAGCACCATAATTATCTGAGTTAGAGCTCACAGCATCATTACTTGAAGAGTCCGTCTTTCCATCTATTACAGGATTACAAACACCAAGATCTGCTATTGGCATGGCATGTCCACACAACATGGCCACTGGTCTAATCTCCTGATACATTAAGAACTTAATTAGACCGGCAGCTCAACTCATTAAGAACTTTCTGGATACAAGATCAGCCAATAGTTGAAATGGAGAAAACTTTAATCACATGAAATACATTAAATTGGAAAATAAACAACCGCAAGCTATCAAGTGTCCAAAACCATTGTCCCAGCAAAATATCCCCAAAATGTAAAACAATGCAATCAATACAAGCCTGATTCAACTACTTGCTCATAGAGGAGTTTTCATACATAAATACTACAATTGTCGATACGAAATCTATGTTTTCCCTTTCCAGCTCCCGTATCTCAATAATTCAATCAGAAATCAAACAAAGCAACTAAAATGAAATTCACTGGAGTATCAAGTTCACAATTCTGGTTCAGGCAAAAATACAAACAGGTGGTGTGCTTGTGCAATAAAACAAGTAGAATTACCATGCTGGAATCAGTGGAAGAAAGGTTCCACCAGAAGATGGAGCCATCTGATCCGCCAGTGTAGAGAGTAGGGGGGTGGTTGAGGACCGCGGTGGCGGTGACTCTTTGGAGAGGAGGCATCCCCGACCATATGCACGCCACGGATCGGCACTTCATGACCAACTAGTCGTCCAGCCAAGCCGGAATGACATGCGAGTGTGGCTCCAGATAAATCGGAGCCGTAACCGGAGAGGATATCGAAATCAGGAAGATGAACTCCTCGGAAACGACTATGACTAAACCGGTTCCGGGTCAGACGGAGACTAGATTCAGATCCGTCGGGTTTTCAAGTCGTATCTCTTCTATTGGGCTTCTTATGTTCACGCCGTTATCGTTTATATTTATCTTTATTGTCTTCTTTTTTTTAATTAACAATCTAACGGTTGATTTATTTTTTTTGATAAATCTAACAGTTATAATTAAAATACTGCAAATGATAAATAAATGTTTATTGATGTCACAAAAAATAAAAATAAATACATAAATGTTTATTACAAATCTACCCTTTACAATTCACCCCCTTTTTATAGTTTTTTTTAGTATTCCTTGTTTCCCCCAAACTAAGAAGAAAAAATAACTAATAAGTTTCCAACCTAAACAAGAAAATAAAACAAAATCTCACAATTACAAGCAACTTAATCAATTAAAAACAAAAATCTTCCCTGGTTGTGTGAACCATATGTTTTCTCGTCTTCTTCCTCTTTTTAAGTACGGTATGTGTGGCGACCATGCATTTCTCGATTTTTCTTGAGAAATCACATGAAATTTTGTTTTGCCGGGACATGAACAAATTTTTCTTCCTTTCTATTTCTAATATTGCAACAACTCGTTACCTCTATGAGCTAAACTGTTTAGAGTTGCAATGTAAATATACCATCGAGATAAAAATTGGTGTAGTGTAACAAAAAGACAGTAGAAATTAGTCACTTGTCGAGTACTAGAAAGATGAACCTGATAATGTACACAACGACCTAAGAGCTCGGGATGATGGTTCCAACGTAGCCAAAACCTGTGATAAGGAAGGTAATGGTTTGCAGCCATAGATACACAAAGTAGTTGTGCTTCCCATTCACAAAATCATAGCATCCACAAAAGAATAGAAACACTGCAAATCCCAACTCTAATGTATTCATTTTATCTGGGATGGAAAATTTGAATCGAGGTCTTTTAACTCTCGACTTGGCGTTAAGCTTATTTCTTTGCAAGTCTCCAAGTTTTTCGGTCACAACCCACTCATTAGCTCTCCCAGTCCCTAGCAGACCGATTATAGCTGCCTTGGTCCGATGCAAAGACATCACATTCTCAAAAAGGATCCAATAAAACAATAAATGAATCGACCTCGGAGTTCCAACAGAATTCAGAATGGTAATAACTGCTGGAATATAAACAGCTCCCCAAATCGGAACTTTAACTTCAGGAACCAAAATGGTAAGAGGAATCACGACACAATAGAAGTAGAACGTGACCATGTGAGCAATGATCTTCCGAACAAAGAAGAAGCTATATATCACATAAACTTTCTTCCATAATTTTACTCTATTGTTTCTAGCGATCTCCATCACAATTTTTCTAAACAAATTGGCAGGACCGCAAGCCCATCGGTGCTGTTGGTAACGAAAAGCTTTGAAAGTACTAGGAAGCTCACTTTTCACATGAAGATCACCAAGGTAAACAAATTTCCATCCTCTGAGACTTGCTCGCACAGCAAGATCCATATCTTCCACTGTGGTTCGATCCTTCCATCCACCAGCTTCATCAATGGCAGCTATTCTCCAAACACCAGCAGTTCCATTAAATCCAAAGAAGGCGTGAGTAGCCGATCCCACTTCTTGCTCAACCGTGAAATGGTAGTCCAATGACATCTCTTGCATCCTAGTCAACAAGCACTCGTCCGCGTTCACGAATCTCCATCGAGCCTGAACCAGAGCAATGTCAGGGTTACCGATGAAGAACGGAATGGCTCGTCGGAGAAAGTCGGACTCCGGTTGAAAATCGGCGTCAAAGATGGCCACAAACTCACAATGTTTGACGTAGTTGTGCTTGAGTCCGTCTTTCAATGCACCGGCCTTGTACCCTCCTCGAGTCTCTCTGATTTGGTACACAATGTTAATGCCTTTGCTAGCCCATCTCTGGCATTCCACCTCCACCATTTTCTTGACGACAGGGTCTGTCGAATCGTCGAGGACTTGGATCACAAGCCGATTTGAAGGCCACGAAAGTCCACAGGCCGCTCCAATGGATAGCTTGTAAACTTCTCGTTCGTTGAACATAGGGATTTGGATGAGAACGTAAGGGAAAGCCTCAGAGCCAATTTCCAAGCTCTCTTGAATTGGCTCCCAATTGTAACGCTTCTCGGGTTTTTTCCAGAAGATCTTGACGAGGATGATGACAATTCCCATATAGACTCTCTCAATGAACAACATGAGCGACATGGCCAGGCACACGTAAACGCCCAATTGCAACAAAGGAACTATCAATGGCGCTTTCACTATCTCCCATATTAGTCCAATTTGGGCGCCAATGTCTTCCCTCGAAACGAGAAACGAATCTGGTATCACCATCCCTGAATCCGCCATTTCTGTGTCAACAGAATGAGAAACAATGGAGGAGATTCAAAGATATATTGCAAGACAAGCTCACAAATCTTTATCTCCTCTGTTGTCTCTAATCCGATTTATGAAATGAAGAGAGTTGGAGGAAAGTGAAACCAGACTATAACAATATACGGAAAACAGACACACAGAAATCTGAAATTCAAATTTTTGTGCACAATATTTGAAAAGTGCACAAAAATGTTGAATTTTCTCGTTGTTTCTTTCAATGGATGCTCTTTCCTTGTGCAGATTGTGTATCTATTTGTTAAAAAAAAAAATATGAAACAAAAACTCATAAGTAAACTTCTTTATATTCACATAAATTTAAGTAACCATTCAAATTAGATTCTTCATTTTAACCTAAAAATAAATATAAGACATACCTTTTTTCTCTCCTCTCTACAAATCATGCATTTCATCACTACTTTTTTCATTGAAACACAAATTTGAATTTTGAATTTGATTGCTAAATTTGAATTTACGAAAAAAAAAGTATATTTCATTTCCAAATTTTAATCCACTAACGGCGTTACGGTGAGAATAAATAAACCACAAGTTAGAGAGTGAAATACCTATAAAACCCCTAGACAAAAAGAAAAGGAAATCTCCGGGTATATCATCCGAATTTGGCTCTTCAGTGTCGTTTCAATAGAAGTCTCCAGAACACATCAGAGCGAGCGAGCGAGTCTCCAAAGTCAGCTTTCCTATCTCTCCATCTTCTCTATTATTGTGTGCGTATATATATAATTTCGGTTTCTGAAAATTTTCTAATCCGTATTTTTTCAGTCTGCGACTGTGCTGTGTCTCCTCGAAGCTGCATCAATGGCGAGCGAAATAGTAGAGAAAGCGAAAGAAGCATTCATGGATGACGACTTCGACCTCGCTGTGAATCTGTATACTAAGGCCATTCAATTGAACCCTAAAAGTGCTGATCTGTTCGCCGACCGAGCACAGGCCAACATCAAACTCGGCAGTTTCCCTGGTACTGTGTATACGTCTCTTAGCTTTGCGTAGCGTTCTGTTTGTGGCGGCTAATTCGTTTGCTTTCCTTGAAGTATGTTCTTTGTAATATTGCAGCTTCACGGTAAACCGTGGACGAAATTCACATATTTCCTGAAATTTTTATATTGAATCCGATTGAACGAAAGGTGTTTTGAGTTTTCAATTGAAATAAACAGATTGTGAATAACTTGAAGTTGAAATTGCAATGTGTAGAAGATTATTGTGTATATACGCTAAGTGTGATTTGTGTCAGGTCAATTTTGATATGTAACTCTGGTTGGTTGATTTTGTTGTTGTTTTGTAATGTTTTTGCTAATAGCTTGGGGATTGACTTTTCCTTGATCTACTCTTATGATCAGAGGCTGTTGCTGATACAAACAAAGCACTTGAGTTGGATCCTTCCATGGCTAAGGCATACTTGCGAAAGGGGTATTATATACTTTACTTTCAGTGTCTTCTGCGTGCAAGTTGTTAGAACAGCACTAATTTATCACAGTTGTTTTTTAACTTATAACAACTATCTTAGACTCCAATACTATTTGATAGCTGGTTCCATGATCATAGCAATGCTTATTAGTTATTACCTTTGTATCTTGTTGGTTGTATATTTGATTGTTTGAATATACACAAATTGCTTCATTGATATACTGAATCATTTGAGATTTATGTTGTATTTATAGTACTGCATGTATTAAGCTTGAAGAATACCATACTGCTAAGACTGCCCTTGAAGCAGGTGCTTCATTTGCACCAAATGATTCAAGATTCACCAAATTGATCAAGGAATGTGAAAAGTGCATTGCAGGTATGATATTTATTTGCTGAGTTGCATTTTGGCTATATTAGTGACAAGCATAGTTATGAAAGGCGCGCCATGGCGCAAGGTGTGGCGCACGTATGGCGCCATATACTGTGTGGCAAGGCAATTTATGAAAGGCACGCCTTTCAAGCACCATTTGCTGAGGTTCACAGCGCGATGCGGCGCAAGAAAGACGTGCTATACGAAAATTGGTCTGATGTTTGGGTTTTAATTATGCAATCACAATATAATAAATACATAATCCTAGCTGCAAATACACCATTGAAAGTAGCCAATATTTATGGTTACTGTACAACATTATACTACGATAGTTGGATTTAACATTTCACTTTCTTAGATCTTTGGTATAATGAATTAATGATGATGACTTTTATGAATCATATCACTTTTGTCATTAACTTATTGACATGATTTTTTAGCATGGTAATTTATTAATATAGATAGAATATATATATATATATATATGTACATATATAATTTTAATGCCATAAATAACAATGGTGACAAGAAATGTTTTTGACAAATAAAATTTCCTGTTTGCCAACTACAACTTGGACATTTCCCAAACAGTTGTGGGGTTGGCACCTTGAATCCTTTGGCACATTATATAATGCGATCTTGCCAAGCTTAAGTTATGTAGAAATTTTGCCTCATTGGATACTCTAGATTTAAGATTTGCATATTTACCTGATATTAACCTCTAACTGAAACATAATTCCTTTTGAATACCTTTTGCTGTTTATCTTTTGTGCTGGTGTAGAACATTTAAGATGTCATGCAATCTGGATATTTTATGTTTTTTTTTCAGAGGAAAGCAATGGTCTAGCTAATCCCCTGTCATCTAATTTAACACCAAGTGCTCTACCAGCCTCTGCTGTTATACTTGAAGAAGCCAAGGAGGTACCAACTGCATCACATCAGGCCAACATAACCACAACAAGCAAACCCAAATACAGGTTATTACAGTTTTGCACTGGCCACCTCACTTTGCTTAATTTTTGTTCTTATACCAACAAGTTTGGATACATATTCTACTTGGTTATTATGAGCACTTTTGCGTGAGCCATTTCAAGCGGACCAAGCCTAGTTTAGCCTACTGTACTCTCAATTTGTAACCGCTGTGCATTTGTGTTAAGTCAGTGCTTTAATTAATGTCTATCTCTGCCGCTGCTAGTATTCTTTCTGCGGGAGTTGCCCTTGTATTAATGCTTGACTCTGTCTTTTCTTGGACTATGATTGTTGAACAGACATGAATTCTACCAGAAACCTGATGAAGTGGTTGTGACAATATTTGCAAAGGGCATACCAGCTAAAAATGTAGTTGTTGACTTTGGTGAACAGATTGTACGTGTGTCTTCTATCTTTGCACAATTCTTTTATTAAAACTTGTTCTACTTAGCGTCTACTGTCTGCTGTTATTCAGTACTTTATTTTGTTTTCATATTATCATTGAAAAAAACTGATCAGCCAATTATTTTGACTTTTATCATGCAGCTCAGTGTAAGCATTGATGTACCTAGTGGAGATGTTTATCATTTTCAACCTCGTTTATTTGGAAAGGTATTTCATTAAATTCATTACTGGCATCAAGGATTGCTGTTTGCATGCATGTTTTCCAACTTTGCATTTGGTTGTCTGCTTGATTAGTGATTAATTGGAGTTATATTCAAATGGACAATCACCCTATTCATTTCACAAATAATTGAGGTTTCCTTTGTAGATAACTGCCATTATTGCTTGAACTTGGCGTAGGACACTTGATGTCGTTTGTAAAATTAATAAGATATTAAGATTAGATGTGACACTGGCACAATTATAGAGATTTATATGAAATTCTGGCCTTTTGGGACTTGTGGGGTTAAGCATACCTGTGGTTTACAAAATCATAATAAGTTGAATTAAGGTGTAATGAACTACAAACATTATTAAGATCTTAATTTTCCTGCTCTTTATTGCACCTTCAAGCAACCAAAACAATAACAAAGCTGTGTCTTCATCCATATTAAGGTTGACATCCAAGTAAACCACTGGGAACATCAATTCTTCATTTCTCCATTTTCCTTAAATTTTGGTCATGTACTTTTTTTCCTTTTGCTTTGCAACTGAATTGCCAAATAAACTGTTTTAAATGCTTACATATTTTCTTTTATGGTGATTCAGATTGTACCCGATAAGTGCAGATATGAAGTATTGTCAACCAAAGTTGAAATTCGTCTTGCCAAAGCTGAAGCTATTAACTGGACATCTCTTGAATTTAGCAAGGATATTGTAGTTCCCCAAAAGGCAATTGTGTCACCAGGAGGTAATTCAACTCATTTTTGTGGGAGATTGATGTCTATTCATAAGTTTGTTATTAACTTTAGATGTATTATTTCAACAAACTAAAAAAAAAAAAAAAAAAACTTTATTTTTGATCATATTGCTGGCTTTTGCAGTTGGAGCTTATAGGCCTACATATCCATCTTCAAAACCAAGGTTAACAGATTGGGATAAATTGGAAGCTGAAGTAAAGAAGGAGGTTCGTCAACTACATTCTTCAACTACCCTTTGTTTTTCCTATTTCATAATTTATATTTAGCTTCTGATTACTCACGAAGTAAAAGTATCTTGAATCACAGAAACAAAGTGTCCAAGTCCCATTGTTTTTGCCACATTTTGGTAGACTTCTATCTATTAATTGCAGTTTGGCGCTAATGGTTTGGATTTCAGGAAAAGGAAGAAAAGTTAGATGGTGATGCAGCTTTAAACAAGTTTTTTCGGGAAATATACCAAAATGCAGATGAGGATATGAGGAGAGCAATGAGCAAATCTTTTGTGAGACTTCTATTCCTCTCATTTTCCTTTTTTCTGTGTTGATGTCTTGATAATCTGTCTTGTGCTTGGAAAGATTTATTCTTGATTTAATTGCATGTCTAACAATGTAACATTGCAGCCAACATTTAGCAGAACTCTTTTTGCTAGGTGTTTAGATTTTGAAACATGAAATGTTGGCAACAAGAGGTTTTAGTATCTAGCAATACAGGCTGCAGGCCTAAAACAGGCTGGGCCTAAACTCACCCGTTTTTCTTTAGTGACTCTTTATCCCTCTAAGTTGCAATGCATGGTAGGATGATGAAAAGTACCCCAATAAGAACACGCATTTTTGGCCCAGCCTGTGGCCTGCATTGCTGGTTATAGGTTTTACTAAGTTTTGTTGTGTTAGTATTGAGTAACTGATGGTAATTGCAGCTTAGGTTGTTGAGGTTTAAAGCATTGCTGGTTATAGGTTTCACTAAGTTTTGTTGCGTTAGTATTTATGGTATCTGCAGCTTAAGTTTGATGAAATTGGCACATCGGTACAGGTGGAGTCAAATGGGACAGTGTTGTCAACAGACTGGAAAGAAGTGGGGTCAAAGAAAGTGGAAGGCAGTGCCCCCGATGGTATGGAGGTTAAGAAATGGGAGTACTGATGCTGAATGTGACGAAATGATATAGCATCTGATTTTGCCCTGTCAAGCTTTTGTTTTCATTTCTGGCTTTTTTAACATCTAGGATTGGTTTGTGCCTATGTTTCATACCTCTGATTATTTTGAAGGTTTTTGTACTCCTTTTATGGTATGGTTAATTTGCAATTATTTTGCATGCGTCTTTGAAGTATACATTGAATTGTTTCTCAATTAACTTTGTGCTCCAATTTTGTTTTCAGAATATCAGATTATTTCAATTTGATTTCTCTTCTATGGCTCCATTAACGGCATTGTCAAACTAATTTCATCACTCTCAAAATAAGGGATTCGATTTTCATCTTGAGAAAAGCTATTAAAAAAAAAGTAGTTGCATAATTCTTCTTCCATGGCTAAATAAAATTGGTGAAAGGCAAACAAAATATTTTTTTTAATATAAAAGGAAGTGAAGATTAAGTGCCATGTTTTTGGTTCCTCAATGACCTTGTACGGGAAAATCAATTTGCTTGTGTTGAGCTCCTCTTTTTTTTTTTCAATTTTTTTTTTATAAAGCATCAACCTGAAAACATATATATACAAAGTCAATAGTGTTGAAGAAGAGACAAATCATTTTAACCCTAACCTAGAGATTTTGGCATCTTACTGTACCAAAGTGGTCTCTTACACCACCACATCAAGAATGTGTTGAGTGAAAATCAATCTTGAGATCTCATTCTACTCACAGCTGGAATAATCAACTGCGACACCTTTAGTGGTTACTCTTCTCTGTATTTTTCAGTATCCATACAAATGATAATGTTTGACGCTCCACTAGTAGGAAAAAAAAAATCCATAGTACAACAATCAAACAATACCCAGAAGATGTCTACAACAACAAAAGATCAAAGCACACCTTCAACTAGTGACCATAATGGGGTACAAAATTGGTCATACCCTTGTAGCCTCCTCCTATTTCTGTGACTGCTCAGGTTGAGTACTCGAGCCTCCATGCGTGCTAGATGGATCTCTCACGGGAAGATTCCTGCTATTTGCAACAAGCACTGTTGATATGTCTGGAGGAGTTGGTTGGGTTGGCTGCATCATGAACTGGCTAAGAGCAGCAGAGTATGCAGAACCTTGGAGACTTCCACGCATTCGGCCTGTGGGCCGCCAATTTTGCTCATCTGGCCTTGAAATCGTTTCTGGAACCCTAAACCCATCTGCATTTGTTGAGGACAGCACAGTTCTGGACGGTTGAAGTTGAACTGGCACGGTCTGTGGTGATTGTCTGGTTGTGTGATGAGCTATTCGCTGAGCAGCTACAGCTGATTTTGGAAGTGGAGTATTCACTGGTGTAGCTCCTCCTTGCTGAATTTGAGGTCGCAAGACAGGTGAAGGTGATCTCACTGAGCTTGGAGAGTGGCTCATGGGTTGAGGCGGCATCCTTCTGTTAAAAGCTTGTTGCAGGTGTGAATTCTGGAATTCAGTTAGACTCGGAGAGTTTCCTCTATAAGCACCAGGAAGTTGGCTTGAAGATGGAAGACCGACTTGTTGGCCCGATTGACCAGGAGTGAAAGGCCGCTCTTGACTAGCCAAATTCTTTGCCATGTCAAAAAAGAAGACTATTAGCACAAACATAACCAAATAATATTCATTTTTGTGTAACTTGCTGACATGTAAAAAAAGTAAACTAATGATCTCAACAAGCAAAACATGGAACAACCGTACATACAATTAAATGGAAACAGAAGAAAACCGGGAATTTTCAACAAAATAAAACAAGAATACAAGTGAAGATGAGATCACTACCTGAACCGCATTCAAGTTGGATCTAGGAAGATGTTGTCTATCATTTGCAATGGGCAATCTAGGTAGGGCAGTTTGGGAAGGAAGTCGTGAACTGTTGGGGATGGGAGAATTCACACTGGGTCTTGGTCTTTGTTGTACGTTTGGTACCTGGGGCTGTGCTGGTAAGGCCTGGATTGCTATTGGAGTTCTGGTTATATGTCTTGGTATTGATGGTGACCTCCCATATTCATTGCTCACAGCTGAATCAAGTTGAGATCGTTGTAATTGTATATTATTGGGACCAGAATATTGACTATTTGGCAACAAAGCTGCCATAATAGTACTCCCATGAGCCCCAGAATCTCGATTGAGTGCATTAGCACGAGATATGCCATCAGTCAACATAGGGGCTGACGATGAATTAGCAGGAAACGACTGCGAGATGGCACTGGCTACTTGAGAATCTGACCTGGCAGTAGAGGCAAAGTAAAGATCCGACCAAAAGTCATCCTCTACTTGAGCACCAACATTTTGATTATTCCCATTCAAAATGTTTAATCCTGGCGGCACACTTAAGTCTGGAGCAGCAGATTGACTGTGAATATTAGTCGGGAAAGGTTTTACATCTTCAGTTTCGTTTGTGTCTGCAGTAGCCATCTCATCATCATCTCCAGAAAGATCCAATAGGAGAGCATTTGACGTGCTACTAGGTTCTTGCTGCTCACGGTTGAGGGCTTGTGCTTTATCTACATTGCCATCAGTTTCCATGACAGCCTTCCAGGATCCATCAGCAGAGATAATGACATCCTCAACATTGTCTCCCACCTCCTTTAGGACCTGTCAACGATAAAAGAACATAATTTTTTTCCAAATATAGAAAAAATAATACCGTGTAGCAAATGCAAAAGCACGCCTACTTACCTTCACCATATTTTGATCTACACGGATGTCAGTGTAGCAGACAAACTGATTACAATGTGGGCAACGCCAGGATGGTCTTCTTGAATTTATGTCAACATAGTTACTGAAATCGAAACACTGGAGCCACAATACAGAGACAATGAAACTCATGAGAAAGAATCAGTTATAAATGGACCATCTTCAAATATTCTTAGTTCTGGTGTAATTTGAAGTTTTGAATTGAACCGAACACTTTTACTAAATATATAGCAACACACACATCTCACAAATTGGATTCAATGAAAAAGAAAACTACTAAAAATCGACGCTACGAAATTTTAATAATTGAGCCCACCCACTCACCAATAGATGATACTTAAAGATACCAACTTAAACGAATAGACACTCTAGAGGGAATGACTAACTTTCCATAGAACGCATCCATATTACACCATTATTTATCCCCCAAAAAATGTTCATTTTGTGACACATGGATCAAAGTAAGAGATATGGTACAATATTATGTGGTTTGATACTGAGAACAGAACTAACCTGAAGATGTTTGCAAGTGAGTCCTTTGACAGGAGTTTTGATGCGCTTATAACTGCTCAAGATGGAGAAGCAAAAGATAAGAAAGTAATTGATACATGAATTATAAACTTGGGTCTATCTGCTGGTATAACTAAAACAAAAAGAAGGTGAATAACGGCAGAACAAGAACATCTAAAAGTAGGCACTAGAGACATATACCAACTAGCATTTGTATCGATAGTACAAACATCAGCCAAATGCAGAGTGGTCTTTTTTTTTTTCCTTTTTTTTTATGCAGTGGTCTTAACTCTGAAGTTCAATATTAACTGTATTTCGATTCAGATGAATAAACAGGATTCACATGCACCACACAATCAGCGTAAGATGAGATAATCACATTGAAACGTTCACAGGCAAGTTATTTTGTGTATGTGAGTATGTTAGTTTACCACACGAAGTTTCTGAAACTATCTGCATTGGTTCACACGGTAACACAATGAATTTAATACCCCAAACGAAGAGTTCAAAATAAGATAGTACCATGTTAGTGAACATGTATACCGAAAAGAATCATAAAGAATAGCCAAACAGGAAGTATTATTACATACCTTATGGGACAGTTTAGTGATATTCGGGATGGCCCCTCAATTATGTCAGAATCTAGATCCAGAGTAAGAGTAAGAACAATGCACACAATGAAATCATGCATTTGAACATCTAACATAAATAGTAAGGAGAGGTTTTACACAATTCACCAACCATGATTTTAGGAGTACCTGAATCAAGTGAAGTAGGAGCAGGCTGAACATATTCCTGTAGCACTGGAGTATCTGGTGATGGCGTTACACTCATAAAGGCAACAACTATGATATAATGACCTTTGAAGTTATTAAAGAGATAGTTAGAGCACTATGAATATCATCCCACAAAATGAGCTTACTTCCACATAGAAGGCATGTATCCGAGCATACCATTGAACTGACCCACAGCTTGAAGCAGATTTGTTCCATATTTAAGCATGGATGTCACGTTTGTTGGCATTTGTGGTCCAGGATCCTGATAACAATAATAGAAATATAAAAAATTATGAATCAAAATCTGTTACAATTTCCAGAAAGTGGAGGTATTAACTTATCCAGAAAATAGGGCAAATAAGCTAACCATGGAAATATTAGTCCTTCTATCCACTGCCTTTCCATTTAAAAGGAAGCTACAGAGGTCAAAAAGATGTGGTCAGAATACAACTATAAATCATTATACTCACTTTAAAAGAAAGAGAAATGAGTCGTACTTCACTAGTTGGGGACTTGTAATACATGCAGATGTTTCTATATTATCTTTTTGTGCTACAAAAAGGCGCTGCATGCAAAATAAAAAATGCGAACACACATCAAATGCAGAAATATTTCTGTAACCAACATTTATGAAGTCATATAATAGAAACTTATGTGGAAAGTATCAAACAATCAGAGCTTATTCAGTGGTTACTAGTGTATATATTAGATACTGAAATAAATCCCAAACAGTGACTTTTGAATGGAAAATGAATGTAACAAGGGCATGTAGAAACAAATTATGTTTAGCAAACAGAATACTTAGCTGAGACTACATTGCTCTAATCCAGAAATTGTATTAGAGTAAAAGAGACTAGTTTACATCACAGGAATTGTATATTAGAGAAAGATTATCTTGGCTTTACATATGTATGAGAGCTGATAATAAGGGGTTAATGGTATTCAACTCATTCATCAAAATACATGTGAACATAATTAAGAGAGCATGTCATTCAGTATAGAAGTCATCAAATGCAGTGGATTACTTCACGAGAATTAACAATTACCAATGAATGCAGCATATACCTTGAAAACACAAACATAAAAGATGGAGCATAGGTTTAACCACAGTAATAAAAATTTGTAGATTTAAGTCGTAGGTTTAACATAAAAACATAATATATATATATATATATATCCACATTATCAAAACTCGAAAGGTCAGCTACAGGGTATTTGCTAAGTATATTGCACATTTGACTATGCCAGCCTTTCATAGACCAAGTACAAGCTTACTATTTTTTCTTCAGGAGAATGTGTAGTCTGCTTTAATATATTGAAGTCACACACATGTGCCCCATATCCAGGCTGCATCCAGACAAATATAGACAACACTAGATTAAGTACTGTGTTTTTATTTCAAAATTTTCTTTGAGAAATGTACAGTGAGAAGAAAATCACCTTCACTTCAAGAGAAGCCAGTATCTGGCCCATTTTCATAAGAGGGTAGAACCTACACAGAGATAGATCTTTGAATAGTATTCATATATTTGCAGTAACACAAATCAGTAGGACTGTGCTTGTTCAGTTATTACAGTAGGCAGCACATATGATGGTTTAACATAATAAGATATTTTGAGACATTCTGAATCTGAACCACATCATGGAAACAAATGACAAACTTCAATCTTCATACCCAAGTAGCAGAACCCAGCCATCTTGATACTGAGAGACAGGACTGATACAAGTTTTATTTAATGCTCTAACAAATATAAAAAGGAATGTCATCTAAAAGGAATCTCCAATAATTATATAATACTAACGGATTCAAACTTCCAATTTTTTACTTAATATCTTGTATATCCGTAGGTTCAGTACATCATTCATTAGACATATGTCATTATCATTAAATTTGAACCAAGTAAATATAGAGCAAATCAAGTACCTTGTCATAATTGTTGAAATAATAGCAAGAGGTTGGGTTGCTTCAGTATTCATGTCTCCAGGACTGCAAAAGCTGCTCGCAATCTATATAAACAGTAAAATGACTATTACCAACATCTTTGGTGGTGCATAGCATATAAATATAGTTTATATATATGAAGCAACTAACACAAACCTCATTTGCAAGAGTTAAGAGTTCTTCTGTCTCCTTCCCCGAAAACCATCCAATCTTACATGCATTCTACCATGTAATGTAAAATCCAGTTTAAATATTCAGAGATATACAGAAAGACAAATGATTGAATACAGGAAAATATAACTTGGAGATATAAAGGACCTAAAGAGAAAATGCAAATAAATTATGCATTTATAACATACCTTCACAGAGATCATCAGCACCATGATAGCTGCTCTTAAAAAGAGGTCCTTTCTATGCTGACACATCTATACCAGATACAAGAGTAAGTATGAGAGCAGTAGATTGTTTCAAATTATAAATTTCACTGTGAAAGAAAATGAGTACGCATATACAGAGAAAGTAAAGTAAGTATATTAGTGATCCTTGCCCAAGATATCTAATGATACAAAAGGCAAAACACATCTACATTAAATGCAGAAGTCTAAATCAAATGCAAAAGGATGGCACCCATCACATCAAATGATATGAACTGACAAGCAATAGTTTTCAAGTAAAAACGAAGATAAGGATATTATAAACTGAGGATGTGTGCACCTAATGACCTAAGGCTCATCGGAACCTTAGAAAGGTTTAAGAAAGAGTAAAAGGGATAAAGACTGTAGGAGGCAAAAGCAAAACATATTTTTATCTAAAGTTTTCTTCCTTCTATCTAATTTTTTGATACAGCCGCAAGTGTGCAAAAGTATTATAAGGGTTAGTCTTTATGAAAAAAGGCAATGGATATATCTGCAAGTTCAAACTTTAAGCCTACACTTACACACCTACAATGTAACATATTCTTCGCACAATATATTATAGCCCGTGAATATTTAACAATGCAGTGGATAAAGACTAAAATTTTGAAATTTGATTCTACACCCATTCCCAAATGTCTCTGCACCCAGAACAGTGCAACAGGTTTACGGCTGGAAATAAAATAATAAAGTGATAACCCAGAACTTAATATCCACATAGTATGAAAACAACTCACCTTTTTCAACAATAAAGGTATTTTTCGGATGGTTTCGGGAACCTGATTGTTAGCAACTGCATAATCAATACCTCTGTATTTGTCAAAGTGAATCCAGTTAAACAACTACAATATGAATAACACAAAAATTCGTTCAAATAAGCTGAACAAAATTCATAAACTGTAAACTTGTATAATACAGGTGAAAAGAAACCAAAGGGGCGAAGTAAAAAAGATTTTGAAAAAAATAACAAAATTATTATGGCACAACAATGCTACAAGTGACAGTATCACATATTCGAAGCCACATGGTACAGTAATAGGATAAGTAAACATAAGAATTTTACACGAGAAATCTATGTGAAATTTTCTTTTACTTAACAGTTCACATTTAACTCTCCAATTCTTCTCAATGAGATGGTGTTGAGCAAAATTGTGCAGAGTGGCTATTCAAACACTCACAGTTTATCAGCAAACAACACTTGGAACATAGACAGGGACCTCTAAACCATATCTCATCAGATGATATTACAATGACTGAGCAGACAAAAGTTTATAGACGGTATTGGATGCATTCCCTTCATCATTGCAAAATAGTGTGTAATGCACAATGTTACAGAAAATCAAAAGGAAATCTATTTTACAATGAACAATGGTTGTATTATTTAAACTTTTCTCTATTCTGCTAACATTAAGGACAAATAATAAGGGGAGGGGATACCTTAATGAATGCACTCAGAACTTCCACAATTTGGTTAATTGTCTCCATCTTATACATAGAATGCTATAATCTGGGCCATTATTTTGGTTTTCCCGTGTAACAAAAAATATCTCCCTCAAGTGATGTTTCATGCCCTCTCCCTTTGTAGAGAGATCCATTTAACACGCATGCACACACAGAGACAGATATGTACAGAAAGAACATAAGAGAGAAACCTTGCAATTAGTACAGAACATGATGGCTTACTCAAGCCTCCTCTATGCTGCCTCTTAAGAGAAGGTGTCCTAACTCATCTGGAAGACTAAACTTATGATAAATAACACGAGAAACCCTTAAGAATTGCAAAACAAAGACCTTGGCTGCCGGAGGCTAAGCGGGGTGGAAACAGTGATTATTTTTTCAGATAAATTGAATATATTCAACCCTAAAAATGTGATCTCTTACTAATCTTTGGAGTTCCTAGGCATGCAACACCTATTCATCATGAGATGCAGTAAAAGAACATCAACGATAAAATTCGCTGAGGTGTTCAATTGCTTCTTCTGTTCATTCAAGGAATTCATCTCCCTAATGTGACGAAAATGGTTCGTATCACAACCAATTTCGAATCACCTGAACTCTGTTAAGTCCGTTGAGATCGACTCCAGATCTCCGAAGCCAAACAGTAACAATCCAAAATGCACAAATTATCACTGCACACAAATAATTTCCTAAAGCAAAAGGACATAAATATAGTACCGAGCAAGGGAGAGGCAGAGATTGAAGAACTCCCTGGGATCATTGACCTGGCCGGAGCCGAAGTGAGTAGCCAACCGCTCGGCCACGGCGGCCACTCGGTAAGAGTTCACGGATGCCGCCGATATTTGCTGGCCTGTATTGGCGACCTGTCCGGGAAATACTCCGCCCATCGCCGGAGTCATAGTCTGGCCGGCCATTCGCTCAGCGTCACTCGACGTAAATTTCTTCAGGGTAGTTTGAGAGCGAAATAAATTGACAAAATAAAACCTCACTACTGGGCTTTTCTTTGAATTGGTACAGCGCCAATGAACAGCGCGATAGGTGAAGCACGAGGATTGTGTTTTCAATTAAAATTGGAGTATTGGACCTTAGCTTATTTAGCCCTTATCATTTTGTGTATATCTAAGTGCTTGTTTGGGCCCATTCAAAATATAATGTTTGTTTCGGGTCATCTACATGCCTTCGGTAACGGCAATGTCACAGCTTAGTTGTATTAAATTAATTGTACATGATTAGTCGTGTTAATAAAATAATTTAATAAAAATAACTATTCGATATAATAGATAAATGGATAAATTCTAATTGATGTTATCATTTTTAGTCCACAATTGAAAGGCTAAATTTGGTTCAAATAGATAGGTCCGTTATGATTTGCAGCAGTGGAGATAGCCTCACAACATTCCCTTTGTATTGTTTCACAAAATATAGAATATACATTTGCATGATGTGTAATTACTGACATATGAGTAGTGTGTACTTACCAAGACAAGAACTTTGAAAATATGTTAGTTAAGTATTATTTGTACAGCAATAAATGTT